>SNQJ01S0013535.1:71675-116770 GCA_010110895.2 Picea sitchensis
CGTGAAATATGTGTCTCTGTGTTTATTATGTGCATGATTGATGTTGAAGATCTGTGGCTAATTTATCTACAACATGTTGACTACCCTCCATTAACTAACAAGAAAAGTTAAAAAGAGTAGAAACACTTAAAGCTCATAATCAACATCTTTTAATCCACACAACTTCTCTGTCAGTACATCCTAATAGCTGAATCTAATTGAATATAGAATACATGATTGTAAATGAATGGATATTTGCATATTGGTGATATAAGGTTGATAAAGTTAAAAGGATTAATTGTGTATGCTACTGATTCACCCCCCCTCTCTCAGTAGCACGGTGTGTTCAACACTTTCGCCATGTGTCCTATGGAACCAACGGTCCAGATATTATCACGATTTCACCACGTGTCCTTCTTGAATCGACGGTCAAGATCTTATTGCGATTTCACAACTTCACGGGCCTTCGTCATGCCTGATCAACGGTCCACGATCTCGATGATTCGACGGTCCGGATCTTTTCGTGATCTCGCATATCGTGAGTTCCCACACCATGCTCCGTTGACTCCTCCAATGTGCAAGTCAACGAAATTCCAATCGCTTGCCACGTGTCCTATGACTCCAACGATCAGGATTGTTATCGCGATTTCGCATATCGCGAGTTCGAACCTCTTTCCTTTGGATTTCCCAATCTGTGAAACTCCGAAACGAAACCTTTGTCGTGTTTTGACTATTTTCCTCCTTCTGATCTTACACTGCTGATCTTGCCATTATCGCTACGCTACTGATTGTGCCGATCTTCGCCATCTGATCGTGCTGATCTTCGCCATCAATGACAAACACGCGCATACTCTGCCTCTGTCTAAAAACATGCCAACACACTTTACATGGAAGGTATCGTTGCACTTAGATAACACTTGCACCTTTTCTCCATCAACGAACTCTCCTAGGAAAATTGGGCAATTTGTTTCAACCTTATCATGAAGCTTGGAATTACATGAGTAGATGACAATAGGAATTTCCCAGAGAGTCTCTCTTCAATTTAGGTATTCACCAAGAGTGCCGAGAGCTCCTCCAGTGACTTGTACACAATCCTAGTTGCTAATCTCCGTGCTCTAGTAATCGTTGCTACTTTTCTGTGTGCTCTGAAAGCCTTCCTTCAACAATAGACTAGAACAATGCATCAAAACAAGTGAGCCTGCAACTTTTGAAAAAAATTGAAACATAGAAGGGAGGACCAATAATAGACAAGAACAATGCATCAACATGAGCAAGCCTACAACATTTGAAAAAGTCGAAACAAAGGGAAGGCAGTGATAGTAACATTAAAGCATGCATCTACTAAACATACATCGCCTATGTTAACCTACTCAGAAGTGGATAATACATGAGGATAAGATACAATGCACACAATGACAATAATGCCAAAATATGTAGTAGCTAGGATCATTGATCAACAATGGTCGAAAAGGGCCAAATCGTTAGGCCTTTAGCATACGCCTTTTAAATTGACTCGTATCACATTGTCAAAATTTGAGGTATATAAATAAAATAGAGAACATTCGATTCAGTAATGATGTCAAAATATTTTTGATGGTCACAGAAGTAATGGTTTATAACTTCACGCCTTCTTCATATTAAGAAATGTATAACGGCTATCTCAAAATGCAAAACGCAAAAAGCAAAAAGCAAAACGAAAAAAGCAAAAACAAAGAAAATATATAATAAAACAAAACAATCAACAACCATGTTCCTCCTACTGCGGCTGAGCTAGCGGGAGATCCGACCGAAAATTTAAAGCTCAAGGGAGAGCATAAAATTTAATGAACGATTCATCTCGTTAGACGAAGAATGGGGTCTCTGCTAAGCGAACTGCGATGGTTTACCTACTAGATGAAATCGAGGAAAAATATGGTTTCTGCCTAGATAACTGCGACGAACTGCGATGGCATTTTAGAGGGAAAAATTTGTCTATGCTAAGCGAACTGCGATAGAATTCAAGAGGGAAAATCGGATTTCTGCCTAGAGAATTACGAATATCCAGGGTTTCGAGGCGAGCAGAAAAGATTGCAGTGCGTTGGTTGGGTTGGTCACGGACGAGCAGGGTTTTAAGTCGATTCTGTTTGCTTTTACAGTTATTTTCTTTCTCTTTGGTTTTTTCCTATTATTGCTGCTCTTTTTATGTTTTTTTATTGTTATTGCTATTATTTTATGCTTTTGTTAATTTGTTGGTTTGAAATTTATGTGGGCATGGCCATGCTATTTTTTTCATGTCTTTTTCTTTCCTTTGGTGGTAGTTTGGTTTTTGTTGGGTCTGTGTAGTTTGGTTTTTGTTGGGTCTGTTTCGTGGGGAAAGGGCAGTCCATATTGTGGGTTTATGGTCTTATGTCATTTATGGTAAAATCAAGGAGGAGAACTGTGGGTTTATGACTGTATGGTACATATGGAAAATTAAGGAAGACATTTATGGTAAAATTAACGAAGAGGTATGTATGGTATAATTAATTCAATTGGTGCTACAACATAATGTCATCCGCGTTTATTTAAATATAGACACATTTTTAGTATTAGTCATTAATTATTTACTGAATGCAATGCAGGTGCAGTAAGGTGGAGGATCCCACATGAAAGCAACAGTGTAGTAGAGCACTGAGGCTGAGGCAGAGGCAGAGACAGAGACGAGTTATCATGTACGTTATGCAATGAAATCCTCTTTACCTCTTTAACTAATTATGGATTTATTCCTATTGTCTGTTGGAGTTCTGTGATTCTTGTTTTTTTGCATAAGATGTACCTGCGTTTTTAGAAGATTATTAATGATTTTTTTGGTATCTGTTGAGGGCTATTGTGGGCTTAAGGTTGATACTAATTTCACAGGTGCAGTGGGTGAAGGTGAAGGGTAAGGAGGATGTATCTCTTTTTTGGAAAACCCATTAACATTAAATCTTTCTTACCTATTTAACCAATGTACATTCTCTTTAACTAATTATGGATTTATTAATGCTATCTGTTGGAGTTTTGTGATTTTTGGTTTTTGCATAAGATGTATCTACTTTTTTAGAAGATTATTAATGAATTTTTTGGTATCTGTTGAGGGCTATTGTGGGTGTAAGGCTGATACGAATTCCTCATGTGCAGTGAGTAAAGGTGAAGGGTAAGGATGAGGTATCTCTTTTCTGGAAAACCCATGTACATTAAATCTTTCTTACCTATTTAACCCATGTACATTCTGCATAAAATCTATTTAAAACCTATGTACATTCTGCAGAAAACACTTGTACATTCTGCATAAAATTACTAATCAGTTGTTTGGTCTCTATTTAAGACGTCTCATAAGATGTTTTGGTTTCTGTTTAAATTTAGAGGCATTTTTATTGCATGCTATTTATTTACTTATTGAGTGCAATGCAATGGACAGGTGAAGAAAGGTAGAGGAGCCTTACTGAAAGTACTGAAATATTCTAGTGAGAGAGAGACGTGGGGCAGTGTATTAGAGTGTTGAGGCAGAGGCAGAAGGTGAATTCTCTTTTCTTGCAAAATCCATGTATATTTTGATATGAAAATCCTCCTGTTACAAATGCAATGATTTTTCTCCCTGCTTGCCTTTTTTTTCAAGAAAAGAAACTTTATATTTGGAATTTCTGAGATGAAATCAAAATATACATTGTCTTGCCTATCGGCCCTGTGAAGTGACTTCTGTACTATCTTAAAAAACAGTTCTATAACCAATTAGTACAGTCTCTTCCATACAAAAAGAACATGACCATTGTGATACTTCATTTCTTACAAAAAAACAACAGATTTTTACTGTTTAAAAACATAAGTTATCTAAGTCCAACTTTTCTCTTCTTTTGTAAGACTTAAATTAAAACAGAAATTAGAAAAGAGACTTCACTGTCTCTGATATGAGAGAACACCCACCCTGAACTCCTGCTCTCTCAAAATCCATTCCTGTAAAGAAAGAGCTTCTTTTGATAGGAGGTTTGCTCTTGTATTGAATTCCCTGAAAATTTGATTAAAAGAAACTTCTTCAAACTTTTCTTTTACCTTTAAGACCTTGATCATGATAGGGCCTAGAGCCAAATTGGAAACCTGACAGTTATCACTAGCACAATCCGTCAGCGGCTTGGAGTCCCCATCACTTGCAACTTTCCTATTCCTTTATCTGCAGCTACTTCTATAAGATTCCACAAGGCATACAATTGAACTCTGTTATTTGTCCCTTGATTTCCTCCATATTTCAAAGAAAAATAGTGAGAATTATTAACATAGAGAATTCCCCTAGCCTCACACATACCTGGAGTTTGTTGACAGGCTTCATCAAAAAAACCCTAGATTGTGGAGAAACCAATGACAGCTTCCTTCAAGATCTTGGTGGATTTCTGCTTTGATTGTTCCTCCATATTTCAAAGAAAAATAGTGAGAATTATTAACATAGAGAATTCCCCTAGCCTCACACATACCTGGAGTTTGTTGACAGGCTCCATCAAAAAAACCCTAGATTGTGGAGAAACCAATGACAGCTTCCTTCAAGATCTTGGTGGATTTCTGCTTTGATTGTTTCCAACAATCTACATAAGATAATCTAATATGGTGGGCCGCCTGTCTTGGAGACAGTTCGTTTCCTTGAAAGATCATCTTGTTCTTAGTTAACCATAATTCCCATGAAACAAAACAAGGAAAAAACTTTATGATTTAATTCAGATTTATCTAAAAGCCAATTCTCAAAACTTTTAACTAGAGAATTTTTGTTCCAGTTATTATTCCCTTATGAAATTAGCAAAACTTCCTTCCAAACAGCTTTTGAGAATGGGCAATACACAAAGAGAGATGTTCAACAATTTCACTATCAGCGTTACAAAGTAGGCACCAGCAAGGGCCTTTTCAATTTTTTTTGGTCCACTGTCCCAAATAAGAATCTTATTAGCTAAAAGATAACCACAAGAATATTCTTGTTTTTAGTGGGCTTTCTAGCTTCCACACCAACTTCCACCACTAAACCCTTTTCTTGCTTAGCGCTTCTTCAATCCCAGCAGCATATCAAAACTTTGCTGTAAGAACTCATCATCCTAGTCCAACTGGCAAATGGCACTATGATTAAGCATTCCTATGTACTGAGTCCATTATATTGCCTTTTCATCTTGAAGATTTAGGTCCTCCATAGATTTCCAGCCTTGAGACCAACCACCAAGAGCCTTTTGACTAGCTGAATCTGCAAGCCTAGAGATCCCCTTGGCTTGGAGTTCCCTTAACAAAGGCTCAGACATTTTGAAATTCCCATTGCATCCAATCCATGCCTTCTCACCAATTTTGACTTTGTTGTCTCTACCAATTTAGTGGGCTTTCTAGCTTCCACACCAACTTCCACCACCAGACCCTTTCCTTGCTTACCATCCAAGCTTTGCTGTAAGAACTTATAATCTTGGTCCAACAGGTGAATGGCACTATGCTTAAGCATTCTTATGTATTGAGTCCATTCTACTGCCTTTTCATCTTGAAGATTTAGGTCCTTTGCAGATTTCCAATCTTGAGACCAACCACCAAGAGCCTTTTGACTAGCTGAATTTGCAAGCTTAAAGATCCCCTTGGCTTGGAGATCCCTTTAACAAAGGTTCAGACATTTTGAAATTCCCATTGCACCCAATCCATGGATTCTTACCAATTCTGACTCTGTTACCTCTACCAATTTCCAAGGTACCCAATTACCAATAAGGGGGAAGGCTTTTGACCAAGCCCTTCCACACATTTGAAACACTTGTAACTGATTTCCTTTCCATTCTGATCCATTCTTCCAATGACGGTATGACCTATCATTGCCAATTTTCCAAGGTACCCAATTACCAATAAGGGGGAAGGCTTTTGACCAAGCCCTTCCACACATTTGAAACACTTGTAACTGATTTCCTTTCCATTCTAATCCATTCTTCCAATGGTCTATCATTAAAGTATTTTTCCTTTGTCACTTTTCTCCGTATATCTTTACTAAAAAATATACTCCAAAGACTTTTTATTTCCGAAGCTACACTGCAAATATAAATATTTTTTAGCCCCCACCCCCTGCCTCCTTTGGATTGGCTTCTTAGACCATTCAACTAAAGGAATACCTTCAGTTTCCTCCTTATCTGTCTATAAGAAGCTGAAACATCTCTTCCTGATTTTGTCTAGGATCCTTTTGAATATGTGCAATAGATAACCAATAAGCAATAATGTTTATCAACTCAGATTTCATCAAAACTTGCCACCTTGAGACAACCACCTATGACATTGGTAGGAAATCTTAGCTTTAATTCTTTTAAATAGCCAGAGCCAATCAACAAATTTGTAATCATTAGGTTTTAAGTTAAACCCAAGATAATTCACTCCTTGATCTAGGGACATTATAGGAAAAGTCGGGGCTATTTGTCTTTCCAATTCCTCTTCCAAAACCATTAAAGAGCATGGAAGATTTATCCATATTAACTCCCATTCTCGTAGCTTTGCAATAACTATCCATAATGCTTTCAAGAAATTTATTTCCCTTAGTGAGCCATGACCAAATAACATAATGTCATCAACAAACAACAAGCTAGTAGTAACTATAGAATAATCTATTTTGATTCCCTAGATAAACCTTTTCACTTTTAGCTTCTGAAATCAATCTACTTAAACCCTCAGCCACCAATAAAAACAAGAAGGGGGACAATGAGCAACTTTGTTGGAGTCCTCTTGAGGCATTAAAAGAACTAGAAGGCGAGAGCCATTTATAAGGACAAAAAAAAGGCCAAGGATAAACATCCCATAATCTAATTAATGGTTTGTAAGTTCATTCCTATCTGAAGGAGCACCGACCTGATGTATAGCCAGTTTACTTTATCATGGGCCTTAGCTAGATCAATAAAATCATTGTCGATTTTTTCTGTCTTTATAATATGCATCCCTTCATGTGCTGCCCCCATTGCATCGTGAATCTACTTGTGAAAAAGAAACCCAAATTGCTCCTTCGAAATAACACTTGATAGAATCGACTTTAGTCTRTTGGCAATTATCTGCGTAATGAGCTTATAAATAAGGTTGCATAGGGATATGGGCCAAAAATCTTCAAATGACTTGGGATCATTATTTTTTTGGATAMGGGCTTATAAAGTGGAGTTTATGACCACAAACATTTTCCCATAAATTTTGGATTCTTCCACCACTCTTAACTACTCATCCTCCATAAAAGCCCAAGTAGAATTCAATAGCCTAAGTAGAATTCAATAGTCTAGCCATTGGGGCTTGGGATTTTTGCCTTCTTGAAAGAAGTCAAGACTGCCTTTAATTCTTCTTTAGTACTTTAAGTATCCAACTCCATGTTCAAGCCTAGGAAATAGTTTTTTAATCTCATTAATTTTTGGATTCCTTGAATAAACCCTTCACTTTTAGCTTCTCATAAAAGCCTAAGTAGAATTCAATAGTCTAGCCATTGGGGCTTGGGACTTTTGCCTTCTTGAAAGAAGTCAAGACTGCCTTTCCTTTAATTCTTCTTTAGTACTTTCAGTATCCAACTCCATGTTCAAGCCTAGGAAATAGTTTTTTAATCTCATTAATTTTTGGATTCCTTGAATAAACCCTTCACTTTTAGCTTCTCATAAAAGCCTAAGTAGAATTCAATAGTCTAGCCATTGGGGCTTGGGATTTTTGCCTTCGTGAAAGAAGTCAAGACTGCCTTTAATTCTTCTTTAGTACTTTCAGTATCCAACTCCATGTTCAAGCCTAGGAAATAGTTTTTCAATCTCATTAATTTTTGGATTCCTGGAATAAACCCTTCACTTTTAGCTTCTAAAATCATTGTACTTAAACCCTCGGCCACCAATCAAAACAAGAAGGGGGAGAATGAAAAACCTTGTTGGAGTCCCCTCGAGGCATTAAAAAAAACTAGAAGGTGAGCCATTTATAAGGACCAGAAAAGAGGCTGAGGATAAACATCCCATAATCCAATTAACAGTGTGTAAGTTCATTCCTATTTGAAGGAGCACCAACCTGATGTACAACCAATTTATTATATCATGGGCCTTAGCTAGATCAAATTTTAAAATCATTCTTGACTTTTTCTGTCTTTATAGTATGCATCCCTTCATGTGCTGCCCCCCCCCTGCATCATGAATCTACCTGTGAAAAAGAAGCCCAAATTGCTCCTTTGAAATAACACTTGATAGAATCGACTTTAGTATATTGGCAATTATCTTCGTAATGAGCTTATAAATAAGGTTGCATAGGTATATGGGCCAAAAATCTTCAATTGACTCGGGATCATTATTATTTTTTGGGATAAGGGCTGTAAAAGTGGAGTTTATGTCCCCAAACACTTCCAAAAATTTTGGATTCGTTCACCACTCTTAACTATTCATCTTCCAATACCTCATAAAAGCCTAAGTAGAATTCAAATAGTCTAGCCATTGGGCCTGAGCTTTTTTCCTTCTTGAAAGAAGTCAAGTTTGCCTTCAATTCTTCTTTGGTATTTTCGGTATCGAACTCCACATTCAAGCCTAGGAAATAGTTTATTAATCTCATTAATTTTTGAATATTTGCATTGTCAGTATCTTTGAATAGAGCTTGAAAGTGCTTTTTGCCTGCACTAGCAATGTCCTTGAAAGATTTCACCATCAAGCCATTAGGTAAATCTATTTCCCAAATAGTATTAACATTTTTCTTGAAATTGACATAATTTTGAAAAAAAATGGTATTTTTATCCCCTTTGGCTAGCCATGTTGCTCTGCTCTAGACCCTCCACTCAGCTTCTTCTTTGGCTAACAGATTCTTCTTCTTCTCCCCCAGGGATTTCAAAGAGGGAATTCCTCATTCAAGAATGGTCCATCATCATTATGCTAAAAAAGTCTTGCAATTTTTGCCTTGGCCTCCTTTAAAGCCTTTTGATTTTTCTTTGCCTTTTCCTTAGCCCAATTAGCTGCTACCTTCTTAACTTGCTTGAGATTGAATGTAGACTGTTGCATAGAAAATTCCCGCCTCCTTTAAAGCCTTTTGATTTTTCTTTGCCTTTTCCTTAGCCCAATTAGCTGCTACCTTCTTAACTTGCTTGAGATTGAATGTAGACTGTTGCATAGAAAATTCCCCAAAAAATTCATCATACTTTTTCTAGTTACTGATGACCAAAGTCTAAAGGCTTCCTCATTTGGCCAGTGATGATTGAATTTAAATGGAGTTGGAGGCTTCTGGTCCTCATTTTCAATTTGGAAAAGAATAGGTAGGTGATTGGAAGAACCACCATAACCCACCCATGACTTTTATCTTGTTGATTCCTCAACAATCCTTTCAGCCACTAGGAATCTATCCAGACATAAATACTTGCATTGCCTCTCCTAGAGTTTCTCCAGGTGGGTACAACTTGATTAGGTTCAACATCTACTGGCTTTATTTCTTCAAAAAGACGGGATAAATAATTTTCCAGCAGGTTTGTCCTAGCCAACACTCAGATTGCGATCAACTCCTATTATTACATTATTTCCTGTCGGAGAGTCTTGATCCTTTAGCATTTCCTAGTAGGGTTTTCTATCCCCATACGGTCCATACAAATTGACTAACTTGAACACTTTCCTTAATTCCTCGACTTTGTCCTCTAAGATAATATACCCTTCATCCAAAGTGTGAGTAGAAAGGGCATCAAAATTTGCATTCCATCCAGTCACTAGGCCTTTGGACAAACCCTCTGCATCTATAGAACATGATTTCCAACCCTTCGATATAGAAGAAAAAATCTCAATAGATTTTGACCTTGACCGCATGGATTCTTGTATCATTACAACATCTGGTTTATAAACAAAGAACATTCTTTTAAGGGCTTGCTGCTTAAGGGTACCCCCGATCCCTCTCATGTTTAGAGAAAGGATAATCATCTTGACACTTTCTTCTAGGTCTTCTCTGCTCTAAGCACTCCATTAATAATCAATTGTTTGCCTCCCTTCACCTCCTTTGAAAGCTTGGATTTTGCTATGGAGATATGTGATTTTCTCCCTATAGGCTGGGTTGACCTGCATCAATGGCCAAACTTCGCTCAGTTTCCCCTTTTTCATCCAAGCAAAGGTTTTTTATGGGTTGAAGATTGTAGCTAGATTGAAACAGTGGCTTTTGCAACTTGTCTTTACAACCCTTCAGAGAGACCTCCCTTGAATTTGACATCCCTACACTGGACTCCACAAGTTCCACAGAGTCTGAAGTGAGTTCTAGAAAGTGTAAAGAACACTAAAGGCCCATAGGGTTCTCCAAGATTGAGGCTCCCCCACCAGCAACTTCTCTAGGATATTTTGATGGGCGATTGACCTCATAAGGTTCAAGATGGAAATTAGGCTTTTTAGACACGGGGCCCTTATGGATACTAGGGCTAGCGACCCTCCTACCATCATTTTCCTTGAATAAATGGAGGGTGAAAAACCTTTATGATTTCAGGATGAAGATAAGGTACTAAGGAAAAAGGGCCCTTAGGGGTTTTCAGACCCGAGACACCCCTTCCATCTAGATCCTCACGATAAAGTTGAGAGCCTTTTAAGCCAAGAGAAATAGACTAAATTGTAGGGATTGAAACAAGAACCAACATACCTTGAAAAAGATCAGAATCGGCCTTTTGAGCCCTAGAAACATTGACCTGGGATGGCATACGTCCTGGTGGGGCCACTAACTATTCTTTCACAATTGAAGAAGCAAGGGTTTCATCACGAGGCTTCTCAACCTCTTTAACCTCCACCATACCACCCTTCAAAGAATACAAGATTTGACTCAAAGACCTACTTCACCTAGAATTTCTTCTTGAATTGCCACCCAAATTTAGGGTTTTTGCACTCTTGCCACAAGTGCTTGACTTAATGACAGGCCACACATCGGCCAGTAGTTGAGTTTTTGCACCAAGAACCAGTCTCCCCATTTGATGATGACCTCAGTCAGAAGACCTTCCCACATGTCAAAGTCCACCAAAACCCTCTAATGCTGCATTGATTTCATCCCTGAGATAAAGAGAGGATGGGCTGCATTTTGTCACCCTTAATAAGGCAAGGCTTAGAACTGTTCTCTGGCCACTGTGACTGCAACTTGCTTGCTGTTGACAATAACATCATGCCGCAGAAATGATGATAGCTTCCTTTAATGTCTAGTAACTGCTTAACATCCACATTATAGGCCAAATATTGCTGATCACTTGATCTAGATTGTTCTATCAGCACACAAAAATAGGCTGCATATACTTTTTAAAAATGGCATCATCCTTTCTCTGCTATGGAAATGAAGAGTATTAAATCTGAGCCTAACTTTTATGGCTTGAACAAGGGATATAGAACATCACTTTACCATCCACACCAGTCTTAAAATTTAGATCACTGGTAATTAAATTAAGTGCATATCAAAGAAGTTGAACTCGAACAGAAATACAAGATTTTCCATCAGTTGTAGCAAGAAAAGGGCCATGTTCAAGCTTCTATGTAAGGAATCTTCCCATAACCAATATTTTTTGCTACAGCTCCATCAAAAAGTGCACTACCCTGTGGATTTAATATTATACATTGTCTTAGGCTCACCCATCCACAAGTATGCAGCCACCACTAGGATAATAATTTTGCCAGATTTGCTTTCTTCTCTACAGAAGGCCCCACAATAGCAACCTTCTCCCCAGTTTTAACATACAAACTCAGATTGCTGAGTACTGGTGGCAGTGTGATATTTCCAGCAACAGAACCCAGAGGAATCATGTCATCTTTGTCCACCACCAATAAACTGTTGAAATGATTACTCCAGTGCTAACTGCCCGATTTTTTTCTTGCTGATTTCGTTCCTAATCAAGATCAATCTAAGAAACTTCAAACTGCTCTGCACAGGCCTAACTTCGGCCTCAAGACAAGGAACAGATTCAGATAATTTTTTTTAAGCCATTTTCCTAAACAAATTAGCACTCAGCAACGTATCTTCAGATATGTTCAATGCATATTCTAGGCCTCTAAACAGCAAGCCTCTAGGTAAATGAAGCATTATGGATGCTGCTAATCATTTCATCCAAGGCCCAGTGCTGTGATGCAAACTTACTGCTGTTCATATGACTGCTGCCATAGGGATAGCATATATACTGATTTCTGCAGCATGTTCTACATGATCTCATCTTTTTGTCAAGTATTGCCCAAAATCTACCTGCAAAGTGTGCCCAATAAAATGCTGGGAATAACTTCTTTACTGCTGCCACAATAAGTTTAACGATGGCAGCATCATTCTCTGCTATAAGAACAATAATTTCTTCCTTAAATAGGGCTGCTAGGATGCCTCTAAAGATCTCAAAATGTCCATGCATGAGGGGTAACAGGGTCTAAAAGGCTCAACATCACCATAATCTACAAGCAATCCCATATATATTTTTTTCCTTGGAAAAAAAATAACTTTTTATTAATTATAAATATTAAAAAGTGTACATTCTGCACATTCATTTCTTAGCATTTTCACAAAAATAAATCTTACGTTCCCTTGGGTATGACAAGCATCCTTTATATCTCTCTTCACATTGTTTTTTGAAAACCAGTCTTTCATCTTTACAGAGAAAATAAGGCTTTTATCATCTATGTAGTCTATAACAGCTCTAATGGCAGCAAATTTGGCAGCTAATAGCATAATATGAAGCTCAGAACTATTCCATCTAAAGGCTCAAAGCCTATCAATTTAAAATACTATTCCAGCAACTGTATATGTACCGACAGTATCATAGTAGAAATAGAGAAAACCCTCTGAGTTGTCTTCGGGCCTAAAAGAAATTTGTTGAGATCATTACCCTTGACTACCATTGGCAAGCATGACAGACATTTACCCTCCTTAATTTTCTGACAAACCTGTGTGAGAGCTGAATACTTGAATATTCTTTTGATAGGCCTGGCAAGCCTATACCATCCTTAAAAGCTTCGAAGAGGGTGGTACAGGCTTGCCAGGCCTATCAAAGGAATATTCCAAGTATTCAATTGTCAAATAGGTTCACTAGAAAATTAAAGGAGGGTACAGGTCTGTCACAGTGGTAGTCAAGGGTGATGATCTTGCCAAATTCCTTTTAGGTCCGAAGACAATTCCGGGGGTTTTCTCTTTTTTTTTTTTAATATAATAATTATAATCTAATTTTAAGTTCACGACCAAGCTAGACACCAAATTGGTGTATGAGACCCCCCTGTTTGTGGGACAAGGGACCTCCTCTGCACAGTGATTTGACTGCTAAAGTTTACGGAGGTGTACATACCTTACCCCCCTTTGGATTTGAACCTGTGACCTGAAGAATTTTGAGGTTACTAAGAGCTGCCCAACAGGTCTGTCCTTGACCTTATTGGGCACAGTTTTCAAGGTATTTCAGGACTGTTTTCTTGCTGTTTTAGGACAGCCACCAGTTCTGATTAATCTGCCCACTGAATTTGCCCTTAAGCTTTGATTGAATGCTCTTTTAATGCCTCTTGTTGAAGGGTTTAATTATGATATTTTTTCTGTCCAATGTTAGCTCTTTCAAATGCATTAAAACATAAAATACTCCTCTAGATCTTTTCCACTAAATGCTGATAAGGAAATAAGCAAACCACAAGATTTTTACACATGTATTTTTGGTCAACATGACCCTGGAAAACCCCCCATGGGGAAAACTAGGAGAAATGAAATTTTATTATGGAGATCTCAAGCAAATATAGCAACAAGGAAATAACACAAAGGAACTTGATACAATAGCCAACTTCACTTGAGCTTGGCTTTGGAGTTCCCTTGGGATTTGCGCTCCTTTTAGAGTTTGCGCCCCTTTCCATTCCTGTTTCCTGTTGCCTTGAAATTTGCACCCAAGCTAGGTGCGCCTCTCTCCTTGGCTTGCTTTACTCTCTCACAAGTGTGCCCCTCTCCACAAGTAAGTGTGCCCTCTTCTCTTTGTTTGTGCCCCTCCTTCACAAAGGTGTGCTCACACTCACGCATGCAAGCTCAAGCTTCAATGGTGCGCTCCTCTTCCCAAGGTGCGCCCCTCTCTTCTCCACAAAGCTTTCTCTCTTCTCTTCTCTTCACTCAACTCTCTCAACTGAACAATGAAACCCTTTTTCCTCCTTTCCTCTCCTTTAGCCTCATCCTTAGGCTAACCTACAAAACCAATGGCCAAGATTAGATCTAGACCAACCAAGATCAAGGGTTGAGATTAAATTTCCCCTTGACTTAAGTTTCCTAAGTCACTTTATGTTAATAAAGTCACTTTGTGACTTAAGTGCTAATAAAGTCACTTTGACTTTATAACATAAAGTAAAGTGGTGAGGGTCAAATATTCCCCCCTTTGAGTTAGACACTCAATAACCCAAGGTAGCCAAAACTCAACACGACCTCCAAGGAGGAAACACATGTTCTTAACCATTAGGTCCACTCAAGCATATCTTATTGGAATGGTTAAGAAATACCATCACCCGACTCCACAAACTATCTTCGGATATTAGCCTCCACACACACTTGGCTGCCAAAGTCCTCCCAAAGAAACAAATGCTTTCAATTCCCCATCCTCTTGCCTCCTTGGGCCTGGCCAATTCCTGCCATTTAACTAAAGGGATTCCATTAGTTTCCCTTTTCCTTGTCCTCAAAAAGTTGAAACATTTCTTGCTAATAACATCTATCACCCCTTTTGGGATAGAAACAAATGGTTGCCTATACATAGGTATTGCCTCCAATACATACTTAACCAGTGTAAGTTTTCTTCCCAAAGAGAACTATATGTTACACCATTGCTTGGTTCTAGACTCAATCTTGTCAATCAATCACTACCAACATCTTTGTGTGTAGTCATTTGGTTTCAATTGAAAGCTTAGATAATTAAGTCTTCTTAGAAAGCCACTCTTTGGAAAGGAAAGATTTGTAGAATAGCTCCTGTCCGCTCCTCCTCTACCTCATTAAGCACAAACTTTGTCTTTGATCATCCAACATATGCTTAATCATCTTGGATGATGGAGCCCTTTGAAGATTTTAGCATATTAACTTCCGAACCTAAAGTTGCACCCTATAGATCTAGAATCTCTTTTAGTTTTAGTACATCCCTTTTGGACCCATGATTTAAGAGAAATACGTTATCAACAAAAAGCAGACGAGTCAAGCCAAATGACCTTATCTTTATACCTCCCAAAAACCTTTTTTCGTTTTGCCTCTTAAATTAATTTGCTCAATCCTTCTACAATAATTAGGAACATAGGGGATGACAAGGACAATCCTTTCCTTAAGCTTATAAAAGGCTTCAAAAACTCTAATGTCAAGCCATCAATGAGCACTACAAAGGACACAAAAGTCAAGCATCCCGTTAGTCAATTTACCATTTGGACACACAGACCTATATGAATCAAATTCAATCTCAAGTAGAGTTAGTTAGATCTATCATAGGCCTTAGAAAGGTTCAATTTTATAACCATATCTTGCCTTTTCTAAGATTTGATGAAATGCAACCCTTCTTGAGCCACTCCAATAGCTTTGTGGATTTGCCTCTCATGCAAAAGGTCAAATTCTTCCTTTGATATAGATTAAAAAATAATTTTCTTCACCCTTGTTGTTATAATTTTTGCATAATTTTGTATATGTGACCACACAATAATATGGGTTTGAAATCATCAAAAGAAGTAGGGTGGTCCTTTTTGGGGATAAAGGAAGGGAAAGTTGAATTGAAATCCCTAGAACCCTCCTTGATTACCTTTTCTCTTCTACCACTCTTAACAATTTCTTTTCCATCCAGTTATAGAATCCTATAAAAAATTGCAGTGTTTAGCCATTCGTGCCCGGGCTCGTCTTTTTGGAGAGGCCAAAACAACCTTTAATTCTATTAGAATTTTAAATTTTTCGGTTACACAGTTACAATTATCTTTTTTTAGCATTTAATCCAATAGCAACTGTAATAGGATCACTGAAAGATAGACAATCACAGATACAATAGAACTCAAAGTTTATCGTGGGAAACCCTTGTGGGGGAGAAAACCCAGCAACCAAAATCCTCAGTATAGATTCCTTCAACCAGTACAATAATGCGCTATAGCTCTCCAAGAAAGACCAAACAAGACCAAAACACCAAAAGAACTAGTCTCCAAGACTTGTGTGCTAGACCTCCTTATGCGCTCCAAGATGCACAAGAGAAGTGTGTGAGTGAATGTACAAACGAGAGGAACCTATCCTCTATTTATACACAACAATGTCTCTTGAAGAGACATGACTCTTGACCTAACTAACCCATAAAGATAGTGCCGACTAGCCACAATGGGGATTTTTACAATTACAAGTAAAATACCAATAAAATAATAATTTATGTTGAACTAAATTATACAATATAATTACAATGACCTTTTAAAGAATTGACCAATACAAATATATAAGAATATCTTCCGAAGTTACACCAAAAATATCAACACTCCCTCTTAACTAGGAAGGTATTCTTCCAGACACAAACTCCAAGTCTGATACCACACGAGCTCACATCCATTCATGTGAGCATGTTTGTTATTTTGTTTTCCATGTTTACCTTCTCATCTATTTTTTTTTACCTTTGCTCAAATTCTGGTTTTTGTTGGGTTCAATTTGTGGGAAATTAAGAAATGCTTTGACAATCCATAATGTGGGTTTAGGGTTTGGTTAAACTATATGGTCATCACAGATTCCATAAGTGCAGTGGGTGAAGGCGAAGGAGGATTAGGCATATTATCTTATTTGTCACTTATATGGTGTAATCCAATGCACGCACTGTTGAAAGTACACTAAAATATATTTGGGAGATAGAGGTGTGGTGCAATGTAGTGGAGTGCAGGGGCAAAGGGCGAGTTCTCTTTTGGTGCAAGATCTATGTACATTCTACTAATAAATCTTCCTTTCTCAAATACAATGGTTCTCCTCCCTCACCTATTTAGGGTTTACATCGTTTTGGCTTTGCATAAGGCGTACTTTTGCATACGGTAATTCATAAGATTTTTGGTCTCTATTTAAGATTCTTATAAGACATTTCGACCTCTGAATATTTCTCAAAAGATTTTTAGTGTCTTTTCAGTGCAATGTCCATGCAAATTCTGCTATAAAATCCTCGTTTCACAGACATGTTTCTTCCCTCCTTGCCTATATAATTAGTACTACAATTGTTTATCTTATTGTTGTGGGATTGATAATTTTGGTCTTTGCACCATAAATTTTCTCTTCCTGTGATGCTATTGGTTTTCATTTTAATCTCATTTTTGAAGTCCCTTTTTTTAAGTAAAATTTAAGAGTGACCTCACACATTATAATTTTCTTAATATCTTCAGAATGTTTTGTAGTAGAATGTTGTAGGTCTATACTTCATTATGCAACAGACATTGGTTCATTTAGTTTGGCTTTTGAATAATGAATACTATGGCTTTAGAAGAAGTGTCGGTATGAATGTATCTATCCATTTTGTGAGATAGAGACATGATTATGTATTTATGTAGTAGAGATGTAGAGAGTAGGTTGAGTGCTTATGAAGGTAGAAGATGGTGTATGCATTTATTGTGTAGAGGTAGAAGTGAGGATGTCACAGAAAATCAACTTTATTTATAAATTGAGTAGTGGCATCAAGTCAACCCATCCCACAAAGTTCATATTTTGGTTTCTAATTCTAGGTGTGTATTTGTTTTTTGTGTAGTCTATGTTGACAAAAGAGCTTCATACCTTCTAAAATATTTCTCTTGAAAAGATTTCATAGTAGAATTTGTAGGGCTATATTTGATTTATCAACTTTCATTGTTTCATTTCTTTTGGATTTTGAATAAAATAAATACTATGGCTTTAGAAGAAATGGTGGTGTTACTGCCCAAACTAGTAACCCCCCGGGGGGATGCTATGGGGATAGCAAAATACAGGAAATGCACCACTGATCACCTTAGTACGATCTTCCCTTCAATTTAGGTCAGCTCTTAGAGACCAAGGGGGGGTATCCCAATCCTTTCAAGTACAACACTTCAATACACGTTAGATAGGCCAGTGCCTTAGTAGCCTAATGCCCTAGGAATGCTCAACCAAGAGTTAGGGCATAAACCACTAAATGTAGAGAGGGTTAGGAGCTACTTGTAAGAGTGCTGAGATCTTATATAAATATTCTCCAGCAGAAAATACAAACCAACACTATAAAACCACTCTTTAAATGATAAAATTTGTACATTTTACCGCACAAGATTGAGATCTTGTTGCACAAATCAAGGGTGATTGATATACCTGAGTTATACCTTGATTGTTTGGTATTAATTGGACTGGCTCTCTGCTGTACAAAGATTCCAGAATCTGGTTTATGATAGACAACACAGAAAATTGCAGATTTGTATCATAAAAAGTGACCAAAAGGTGCCTAAAGGCACTTAGGACGAGGATCCTTGGACACTTTCTGCTGAGACAAAGATATATTAGTGCAAAAACATCCCAGAAATGATAAAAATCAAGTACAAGTGGATATTATCTAGGCAATTACTTCAAACTTGCAAAAAATTGTGCAAATCCCCCTAGGGTTTGACCAAAAATCTCCAAAATAAAATATAACAGCAATGAACCTTCAAGGAGATGATTTTCACCATTAGAATACGTTAGATAAGATTGATAAACAATTCCAAAATGAAATAAGAGCAAGGGTAGGGTTAGATTTTACCTTTTAGGGTCAAACCCTAGCTCTAGGGTTTGAACAATTCTGATTTTTTATTGCAGTAATTAATATCCAGAATTGAATAAACCCTTAATTCAGCCACAAGAGCATTAGATAAGACAATAGAGAACAATCTAAGAGGGCCAATTTGCCTCCTAGGGTTGTAAATTCAACAATTAAATACAAACCCTTGGATAGAAACGTCCAGAAATAAAAAGTAAACCGTTAGATTTGTTCTAGACAGCAAACTAAATATTTTTGATGGTTTATAAGATATATCTTTTATATTTTTTTATATGTTATGGAAAATAAAAGACATGAATTAAACTTTTAGGGTTTTTGGTTGGTGAATGTTGGGAGTTAGAGCATAGCCTTATTTCCACCTAGGGCTTATGGGGTCAAGAAGTATGGCCCTCTAAGAATTGATTATCCCCATTTACAGATTAGAACTTGAGACTAGGGCCACAAGGCTAGTAGTCTCTTGCTAATCAAGACAAACCATGATAATCAATGCCCTATAAGAAGGGTTTCCTCAAGGGAATAGCCTTCACCAACAAGATCAACAAAAGTGTTAGAAAGAATGCTTGAAACCCTTGCCAAGGAGCATAAAAACTAATCAAGATAAGAGAACTTGAGACTAGGCCCTCTAAGAATTGATTATTTCCATTTACAGATTAGAAATTGAGACTAGGGCCACAAGGCTAGTAGTCTCTTGCTAATCAAGACAAACCATGATAATCAACGCCCTATAAGAAGGGTTTCCTCCAGGGAATAGCCTTCACCAACAAGATCAACAAAAGTGTTAGAAAGAATGCTTGAAACCCTTGCCAAGGAGCATAAAAACTAATCAAGACAAGAGACAAACCCTTACCAAATCGTTTTAGAGAGGAAGGAAGAGATACAAACCCTAGACATCCTCTCTTCAAGTAGTTGTACAATTCCTCAATGGATTGATCTTGCTAGTTTATGAAGAACTTGAACAAATCACAATAGTCTTTGAAAAAATATGCCATGAAGAATAACCAAGAAATATGGAGCTCCAAGAATTGACACCAAAATGCACTAAGTGAAGATCTTCTATTAAATGGCTCCAAAATAATCTCCCACAATTCACAACAGGCTGAGTGAGAGGGGATGGCCTATATTTATAGATGAGGCTCTCACCTCCTCTCCACTCTTTATTCCTTAAGATTAGGCTAAGGAATAAAATAAAATGACTTGTCATCCACACAAACCGGAGACTGAGTCAAAAATACAATTAAATGATGCTTTACATTGTGGAAACCCTCATAGAAAGGGACGGCTTCAATAAAATATGCTCCAGAAATGCTAAAAAAATGTCAATAAATCCTTGAAATATGTTTTCAAAGCTTGACCATGTCCATACCTAAGGTCAATGCAACTCCATGAAGCATGAGAGTGACCCTCCAAGTCAAAAAATGGGTCATAAAACCCCCAATAACAAAAATGACGTCAAGCTTCTAAGAGGGGCTTTTTGGCCTTTTTGGTACAATGTTCCACTTGAATATAGGGTTGGGAGGGCTCATAACATGTCAAGGAATATTCCTTGGCCATCCAAGTTGCATCGTCTAGCTCAAAAGAGGGCGATGACCTCACCCCAAGCCCTAAATTTGCCCCAAAAGTGGACGACTTTTTCAATTTTCTGCGTAAGTGATCATAAAGTAGTCATAAAGTGCATCCAAAATGATAGATAAGGGTCAAATTAGCCCAAGATTTGTGCCAAATGACCCTCCAAGTCAAAAAACGAGTCGTAAAACCCCCAATAACAAAAATGACATCAAGCTTCTAAGAGAGGCCTTTTGGCCTTTTTGGTACAACGTTCCACTTGGAGAGGGTTGGGAGGGCTCATAACATGTCAAGGAATATTCCCTGGCCATCCAAGTTGCAACGTCTAGCTCAAAAGAGGGGGACGACCTCACCCCAAGCCCTAAATTTGCCTCAAAAGTGGATGGCTTCTTCAATTTTCTGCATAAGTGATCATAAAGTAGTCATAAAGTGCATCCACAATGATAGATAAGGGTTAAATTAGCCCAAGACTTGTGTCGAGTGACTTAAGTGACCTCCACCTCATCAATTTGGCCCCAAATGACCTTCAACATTCTCTTGAAGTGCCCCAAAGTAAAGTTGGCCTCCTTTTTAAGTGAGAAATGAATCAAAAGATGCCCAAAGAAGGGGACGTTGGGCCCTTTGATACATGGCGAGTGAAGGATAAATCCATGTGAGTGCAAACAACCCGTTCATGCCTTAGGGTGACCCGATGCCTCAAAATACGTGCCCTACATGCAACATTGCCTCAAAAAACACGAAACTAGAGAATCATGTGCAAAATAGCCTTTGAAGGCCCAAGTGTGGTACGTACAAAAGAAAGAAAGGGTCCATGTGGGTAAGGTTTGCTAAACCATGGGTATAACAACCCTTACAAAGCACAATCAACTTTTACAAAGTAAATAATAATAAGTAAATAGCTAGAGGCCCTGAAAATCATGTATCTTGGTAGATCCATTTCAGAATGCTTGCATACCTACCCAGGACATAAAAGGCCAACATCAGAGGAGAGTTATCAACTCTGAAGGGGTAGTCGACCAAAGCAATAAAACCAAGCACCCTGAGAATGGGGAGTAAGAGGACATGCCATGATCGTCCACTTGAGGGGATTTGGGTAACCTCTAACCAACACTTGTACATCAAAATCATCCCAACATGGCCACATACAAAGAAAATCATCACACTTTGGGCACATCAGAGCGGTCACATCTTGTGAAAAAATATAGGGCACACTTCAGAGAATTTGAGATGTAACAGGTCGTAAGATTGTATATATGCATTTTGTGTGAGAGAAATATGATTATGTATTATTTATGTTGTGCAGAGAACTAGTTGAGTGCTTACGGCAGTAGATAATGGTTTGTGCATTTATTGCATAGAGGGAGAATGAAGGATGCCATAACAAATTGTTTTCACTCAAGAGTTAAGTAGTAGTATCAAGTCAACTCATCTCATGGGGTTCGAATTTGAGATTCTTATTCCATGTATCTATTTAATTATTGTCCAATGACCTTTATTTGTTTATTTTGGTGCAATGCATTTCTCGGGGAAACCCATCGGGCACTTCCCTTGATTTCAAGGAAGAAACCAAGGGTAAATCGGATTCCATAGTAGCTCGAAACTTTGACAACAATATGCTCATTAAGAACTCAAAATTTTACTTGTGGGAATTGAACTTGGGTAGGGAGGATAACATTCCTTTCAACCACGTAGGCTAGACCCAATTGGCAAAAACACATCTAGTGTGTGCTATCAAAAGCACTTTGCCTTTTCCTTGTTTCTAAATTATACAATAAATGATTCCTTTGTAATATAATCTTGTCCGTTTATTTCTTGGTATCCCACTATCATTTTTATTTACCATGGATGTGAAAATTTAGGGTCCATGCCTTATGAGTGAGATAGGTGACCTTTTTATTCTCATTTATCGAATTTGAGTTATTAAAAATTTTGTTTTGGTTTTAATGTATGCATTTATTTATATTCTATGTGTATGGTTTTGCAGGGCGTTACATGGATCAACTTGAATGGATTCTGCAATTCATTCGACAACTCAATACATTTTGCAAAGAAGATTGTATGGCATCATTGGTTCGCCATTCATGAAATTTGGGGTTATTGACTAGAGAAGGAGTAGAGTTTGAGTTTTTTTTCTATTGTTTCTTTTGATGATTATTGATGTCATTGTTTTTGTGTTTTTATGTTTGCTTCCTTTTCTTTTGCTGTGTTTGCTAATCATTTGGGTTGAGAGTCAAGTCAGCATGGCCATGCTAATATGTTTTGGTTTGTGTTATTGTGGTTCGGTCTTTTTTTATTTATTTGGTTTCCTATCTATTCAAGTGTCCTTTCTTGATAGTTTGGTTTTCATTCTATTTATTTGGTTCGATAAATGAAGTGCAAGCTTTATATGCAAACATAGATGAGATGATCTTATTGCACATTGAAAACAATGGTGATGCTGGTGGATATTGCAAAATTTGGTTATATAGTATGGATTTTGTAGATTCCATAGATTTAATGGGTTAATTTAGAGGAGGAAGAGGTATATTTGGTAATTTAATTCCTCTGGTCATGCATCATCATATCAAGTGTATGTTTTTTAGAATTAAGAGGCATACTATATTATTTTCTATTTATTTATTATTTGACTAAATTGCAATGTAGGTGAAGGTGCTCTGATGAAAGTACTCAAATCTCTTTAGGGCAATGTTGCAGAGGGTACAACATAAATGTTGATGCAAAGGGTGATTGTAACTTGGGTAAGTGTTCTATTGGTGCAAGTTCCATGTAAATTCCACCATGAAATCCTCCTTGTTTCATACAATGGTTCTCCTCCCCTCTTTCCTATGTACTTTTGCAATTCTAACTCTTGTTGTTGTGGGATTAAGATTTTTGTCTTTTGCAAAATAAATTTGTTTTTCTTGAGATGCATTTGGTTTTCATTTTCATTTTGTTTTTGAATTCCCTCTCTTAAGAAAAAAAATATAAATGAACTTCCATAGTATCGCTTCTTTAATGTCTTTTTACAATATTTCAAACCCTCCCGAGAATATTTCATAGTAAAATGTGTAGGTCTATGTTTTATTTGGAAACTTTCATTGTTTCATTTCTTTCGGACTTTGAATAATGTCTTTTTACAATATTTAAAACTCTCTTGAGAAGATTTCATAGTAAAATGTGTAGGTCTATGTTTTGTCTGGAAACTTTCATTGTTTCATTTCTTTTGGATTTTGAATAATAAATACTATGGATTTAGAAAAAGTGGTGGTATGAATGTATATATGCATTTTGTGAGAGACACATAATTATTTATTATGTAGTGTAAATACAGAGTGCAGGTTGAGTGATTACGAAGGTATAAGATGGTATATGCCTTTATTGTGTAGAGGCAGAATGAGGGATGCCATAGCAAAGAAACTAATCAATAAATTAAGTAGAAGCATCAAGTCAATCAACTCATGGAGGTCATATTTGGGATTCTAATTCTAGGTATGCATTTATTTTTCATCTAGCATGTGCTATCAAAAGAGCTTTTCCTTTTCTTTTTTTTAAGATTCTAATGTAAATCATTCACATGTAATTTATATCTCTCATCCATTATTTCTTTTAATTGCATCCTCCTTTCAATTTAATCTTGTAAGGATGTGAAAATTTAGGGTCCATGCTTTATGAGTGAAATAGGTGCCATTTTTATTCTCATTTATCTAATTTGAGTTATCAAAAATTTTGTTTTGGTTTTAATGTATGCATTTATTTGTATTTGATGTATATGGTTTTACAGGATATTACATGGATCGACTTGAATGGATTCTGCAATTCATTCAACAACGCAATACATTTTGTGGAGAAGATTGTAGGGCATCATTGGTTCGCCGTGCATGAAATTTGGGGTTATTTACTAGAGGAGGAGCACATTTTGAGTTTTGTTTCTATTGTTTCTTTTGATGATTATTGATGTCGTTGTTTTTGTGTTTTAATGTTTGCTTCGTTTTCTTTTGCTATGTTTGCTAATCATTTCGGCTGAAAGTCAAGTCAGCATGGCCATGCTAATATGTTTTGGTATGTCTTATTGTGGTTTTTATTTTATTTTATTTGCTTTCCTATCTATTCTAGTGTCCTTTCTTGATAGTTTGGTTTTCGTTGTGTTTATTTGGTTCGATAAATGAAGTGCAAGCCTTATATGTAGAGATGAGATGATCTTGTTGCTACATTGAAAACAATGGTGATACAGGTGGATATTACAGGATTTGGTTATATTGTATGGATTTTGTAGATTCCATAGAGTTAATGGGTTAAGGTAGAGAAGGAAGATGTGTATTTGGTAATTTAATTCATTTTCTCATGCATCATCATATGAAGTGTATGTTTATTTGATTTAAGATGCATACTATATTATTTTCTATTTATTTATTATTTGACTAAACTGCAATGTAGGTGAAGGTGCTCTGATGAAAGTACTCAAATCTCTTTAAGGCAATGCTGTAGAGGGTACAACACAAATGTTGATGCAAAGGGTGAGTGTAACTTGGGTAAGTGTTCTTTTGGTGCAAGTTCCATGCAAATTCCGCCATGAAATCCTCGTTTCACAGGATGGTTCTCCTCCCTTATTGCTTATGAACTTTTGCAATTCTTACTCTTGTTGTTGTGGGATCAAGATTTTTGTCTTTTGCATAATACATTTGCTTTTCTTGAGATGCTATTGGTTTTCATTTTCATTTTATTTTTGAATTCTCTCTTTTAAGCAAAAAAACATAAGTGAATTCCCATAGTATGGCTTCCTTAATGTATTTTTACAATATTTCAGACCCTATTGAGAAAATTTCATAGTAGAATATGTAAGTCCATGTTTTATTTGACAACTTTCATTGTTTCATTTCTTTCAGATTTTGAATAATAAAATACTATGGATTTAGAAAAAGTGGTTGTATGAATGTATATATGCATTTTGTGTGAGAGACATAATTATGTATTATGTAGCGCAAATGCAGAGTGCAGGTTGAGTGATTATGAAGGTAGAATGTGGCATATGTCTTATTTTGTGGAGGCAGAATGAGGGATGCCATAGGAAATCAACTAATGAATAAATTATGTAGAAACATTAAGTGAATTCATCTCATGGAGGTCATATTTGGGATTGTAATTCCGGGTATGTATTTATCTTTTATCTAGCCTGTGCTATGACAAGAGCTTTTCCTTTTCCTTCTTTTTTAAAATTATAATATAAATCATTCACTTGTAATTTACATCTCTCATCCATTATTTCTTTTAATGGCATCCCACTTTCAATTTCATCTACTAAGGATGTTAAAATTTATGCTCCATGCTTTATGAGAGTGATTGGTGTGTTTTTTATTCTCTTTTATCTATTTTGAGTTCTTAAAAAAATTGATTTGGTTTTAATGTATGCATTTATTTGTATTTGATGTATATGGTTTTACAGGGTGTTACATGGATCGACGTGAATGGATTCTGCAATTTATTCGACAACTCAATACATTTTGCAGAGAAGATTGTAGGGTATCGTTGGTTCGCCATGCATGAAATTTGGGGTTATTGACTAGAGGAGGAGCAAAGTTTTAGTTTTGTTTTTATTATTTCTTTTGATGATTATTGATGTCGTTGTTTTTGTGTTTTCATGTTTGCTTCATTTTCTTTTGCTATGTTTCCTAATCATTTGTGTTGAGAGTTAAGTCAACATGGCCATGCTAATATGTTTTTGTTGTCTTATTTTGGTTTGGTCTTTTTTTTGGCATGCTAATATGGCCATGTTATTCTAGTGTCATTTTTTCATAGTTTGGTGTTCATTGTGTTTATTTGGTTCGATAAATGAAGTGCAAGCCTGATATGCACATAGAGATGAGATGATCCTATTGCTGCATTGGAAACAATGGTGATACTGACGGATATTGCAGGATTTGGTTATACTGTATGGATTTTGTAGATTCAATAGATGTAGTGGGTTAAGGTAGAGGAGGAGGAAGAGGTATATTTGGTAATTTAATTCATTTGTTCTTGCTTCATCATATCAAGTGTATGCTTTTTTGAATTACGATGCATTCTATATTTTTTCTATTTATTTATTATTTGACTAAAATGCAATGTAGGCAAAGGTGCGCTGATGAAAGTACTCAAATCTCTTTAGGGCAATGTTGTAGAAGGTACAACATAAATTTTGATGTAAAGGGTGAGTGTAACTTGAGTAAGTGTTCTTTTGGTGCAAGTTCCACGTAAATTCCGCCATGAAATCCTTATTGTTTCACACAATGGTTCTCCTCCCTCCTTACTCTGTACTTTTGTAATGCTTACTCTTGTTGTTGTTTGAATAAGATTTTTGTCTTTTGTATAATAAGTTTTCTTTTCTGGAGATGCTGTTGGTTTTCATTTCCATTTTGTTTTTGAATTCTCTCTTTGAATTAAAAAAGCACAAGTGAACTCCCATAGTTTGGCTTCCTTAATTTCTTTCTACAATATTTCAAACCGTCTTGAGAAGATTTCATCGTAGAATGTGTATGTCCATGTTTTATCTAGCAACTTTCATTGTTTCATTTCTTTTGTCTTTTGAATAATAAATACTATGGATTTAGAAAAAGTGGTGGTATGATTGTATATATGCATTTTGTGAGAGAGACATAATTATGCATTATGTAGTGCAAATGCAGAGTAAAGGTTGAGTGATTACGAAGGTAGAAGATGATATATGCCTTTATTATTTTGTAGAGGCAGAATGAGGGATGCCATAGGAAATCAACTAATGAATAAATTAAGTAGAAGGATCAAGTGAATTCATCTCATGGATGTGATATTTGGGATTCTAATTCTAGGTACGTGTTTTTTTTTTCCATCTATCATGTGCTATCAAAAGAGCTTTTCCTTTTCCTTTTTTTAATAATTTAACGTGAACTATCCACATGTAATTTAAATTTTTACATCTCTCATCCATTATTTTTTTTAATCGCATTTCACTTTCATTTTATTTTACAAAGGATGTGAAAATGTAGGGTCCATGCTTTATGAGTGAGATAGTTTCCTTTTTTATTCCTTAGCCTACTTAATTTGAGTTATTAAAAAAATGTTTTGGTTTTTAATGTATGTATTTATTTACACTTGATGTTATGGTTTTATAGGGTGTTACATGGATCAACTTGAATGGATTTTGCAATTCACTCGAGAACTCGATACATTTTGCAGAGAAGATTGTAGGCCATCATTGGTTATTCTCATTTGTTTAATTTTGAGTTATTAAAAAATTGTTTTGGTTTTAATGTATGTATTTATTTACACTTGATGTTATGGTTTTACAGGGTGTTACATGGATCGACTTGAATGGATTTTGCAATTCATTCGACAACTCGATACATTTTGCAGAGAAGATTGTAGGGCATCATTGGTTCGCCATGCATGAAATTTGGGGTTATTGACTAGAGGAGGAGCAGGGTTTGAGTTATGTTTCTATTGATTCTTTGGATGATTATTGATGTCGTTGTTTTTGTGTTTGTTTCATTTTCTTTTGCTGTGTTTGTGAATCATTTGGGTTGAGAGTCAAGTCAGCATGGCCATGCTAAGATGTTTTGGTTTGTCTTATTGTGGTTGGATCTTTTTTTTATTTGGTTTCATATCTATTCTAGTGTCCTTTCTTCATAGTTTGGTTTTCGTTGTGTTTATTTGGTTCGATAGATGAAGTGCAAGCCCTATATGCACACAAAGAAGAGATGATCCTAGTTCTGCATTAAAGACAATGTTGATACAGGTGGATATTGTAGGATTTGGTTATATGCTATGGATTTTGTAGATTCCTTAGATGTAGTGGGTTAACTTAGAAGAGGAGGAAGAGGTATATTTAGTAATTTAATTCATTTTCTCATGCATCATCATATCGAGTGTATGTTTATTTGAATTAAGAGGCATACTATATTATTTTCTATTTATTTATTATTTTACGAAAATGCAATGTAGGTGAAGGTGCTCTGATGAAAGTACTCAAATCCCTTTAGGGCGATGTTGTAGAGGGTACAACGTAAATGTTGATGCAAGGGTGGGTGTAACTTGGGTAAGTGTTCTTTTGGTGCAAGTTCCACATAAATTCCACCCTGAAATCCTCCTTTTTCACACAGTGGTTCTACTAGCCTCTTACCTATGTACTTTTGCAATTCTTACTCTTGTTGTGGGATTAAGATTTTTGTCTTTTGCATAATAAATTAGCTTTTCTTGAGATGCTATTGGTTTTCATTTTCGTTTTGTTTTTGAATTCTCTCTTTTAAGAAAAAAAACACAAGTGAACTCCCATAGTAATAGTATAGCTTCTTGAATGTCTTTTTACAATATTTCAAACCCTCTTGAGAAGATTTCATAGTAGAATGTGTATGTCCATGTTTTATCTGGCAAGTTTCATTGTTTCATTTCTTTTGGCTTTTGAATAATAAATACTATGGATTTAGAAGAAGTGGTGGTATGAATGTATATATGCATTTTGTACGAGAGACATAATTATGTATTATGTAGTGCAAATGTAGAATGCAGGTTGAGTGATTATGAAGGTAGAAGATGGTATATGCGTTTAAACTTTATTGTATAGAGGCAGAGAGGAATGCCATAGCAAATCAACTAATCAATAAATTAAGTAGAAGCATCAAGTCAATTTATCTCATGGAGGTTATATTTGGGATTCTAATTCCAGGTATGTATTTATTTTTCATCTAGCCTGTGCTAGAAAAAGAGCTTGGCCTTTTCCTTCTTTTTTAAAATTATAATGTAAATTATTCACATGTTATTTATATCTCTCAGCCATTATTTTTCTTAATGGCATTATGCTTTCAATTTAATAAATTAAGGATGTGAAAATGAAGGGTCCATGCTTTATGAGTGAGATAGGTGCCATCTTTTATTCTCATTTATCTAATTTGAGTTATGAAAATTTTTGTTTTGGTTTTAATATATGCATTTATTTGTATTTGATGTATATGGTTTTACAGGGTGTTACATGGATCGAGTTGAATGGATTCTGCAATTTATTCGATAACTCAATACATTTTGCAGAGAAGATTGTAGGGCATCATTGGTTCACCGTGCGTGGAAGTTGGGGTTATTGACTAGAGGAGGAATAGAGTTTAAGTTTTGTTTCTATTGTTTCTTTTGATGGTTATTGATGTCATTTTGTGTTTTTATGTTTGTTTCATTTTCTTTTGCTATGTTTACTAATGATTTGGGTTGAGAGTCAAGTCAGCATGGCCATGCTAATATGTTTTGGTTTGTCTTATTTTGGTTTGGTCTTTTTTTTTATTTGGTTTCCTATCTATTCTAGTTTCCTTTCTTCATAGTTTGGTTTTTGTTGTCTTTATTTGGTTCGATAAATGAAGTGCAAGCGTCATAAGCACACAGAGATGAGATGATCCTATTGCTGCATTGGAAACAATTGTGATACTGGTGGATATTGCAGGATTTGGTTATACTGTATGGATTTTGTAGATTCCTTAGATGTAGTGGGTTAAGGTAGAGGAGGAAGATGTATATTTGGTAATTTAATTCATTTGCTCCTGCTTCATTATATCAAGCGTATGTTTATTTGAATTAAGAGACAAACTATATTATTTTCTATTTATTTATTATTCGGCTAAAATGTAATGTAGGTGAAGTTTCTCTGATGAAAGTACTCAAATCCCTTTAGGGAAATGTTGTAGAGGGTACAATGTAAATGTTGATGCAAAGGGTGAGTGTAACTTGGGTAAGTGTTCTTTTGGTGCAAGTACCACACAAATTCTGCTGTGAAATCATTCTTGTTTCACACAGTGGTTCTCCTCCCCTCTTGCCTATGTACAATTGCAATTCTTACTCTTGTTGTTGTGGGATTAAGATTTTTGTCTTTTGCATAATAAATTTGTTTTTCTCGAGATGCCCATGGTTTTTATTTTCGTTTTGTTTTTGAATTCCCTCTTTTAATAAAAAAAAGCACAAGTGAACTCCCATAGTATGGCTTCCTGAATGTCTTTTTACAATATTTTAAACCCTGTTGAGAAGATTTCATAGTAGAATGTGTATGTCCATGTTTTATCTGGAAACTTTCATTGTTTCATTTCTTTTGGCTTTTGAATAATAAATACTTATGGATTTAGAAAAAGTGGTGGTATGAATGTATATATGCATTTTGTGAGAGAGACATAATTATGCATTATGTAGTGCAAATGCAGAGTAAAGGTTGGGTGATTACGAAGGTAGAAGATGGTATATGCCTTTATTATGTAGAGGCAGAATGAGGGATGCCATAACAAATCAACTAATGAATAATTTGGGATTCTAATTCTAGGTATGTATTTTTTTTCCATCTAGCATGTGCTATCAAGAGAGCTTTGCTTTTTGCTTCTTTTTTTAAAATTATAATGTAAATCATTCACATGTAATTTATATCTTTCATCCATTATTTTTTTAATCGCATTTCACTTTCATTTTGATTTACTAAGAATGCGAAAATGTAGGGTCCATGCTTTATGAGTTAGATAGTTGCGTTTTTTATTTTCTTTTATCTAATTTGAGTTATTAAAAATTTGTTTTGGTTTTAATGGATGTATTTATTTATATTTGATGTTATGGTTTTACAGGGTGTTACATGGATCGACTTGAATGGATTTTGCAATTCATTCGACAACTCGATACATTTTGCAGATAAGATTGTAGGGCATCATTGTATCGCCATGCATGAAATTTGGGGTTATTGACTAGAGTAGGAGCAGGGTTTCAGTTATGTTTCTATTGATTCTTTTGATGATTATTGATGTCGTTTTTGTGTTTTTATGTTTGCTTCATTATCTTTTGGTATGTTTGTGAATCATTTGGGTTGAGAGTCAAGTCAGCATGGCCATGCTAATATGTTTTGGTATGTCTTATTGTGGTTTTTTTATTTTATTTTATTTGGTTTCCTATCTATTCTAGTGTCCTTTCTTGATAGTTTGGTTTTCGTTGTGTTTATTTGGTTCGATAAATGAAGTGCAAGCCTTATATGCACTGAGAGATGAGATGATCTAGTTGCTGCATTGAAAACAATGGTGATACAGGTGGATATTACAGGATTTGGTTATATCGTATGGATTTTGTAGATTCCATAGAGGTAATGGGTTAAGGTAGAGGAGGAAGATGTATATTTGGTAATTTAATTCATTTGCTCATGCATCATCATATCGAGTGTATGTTTATTTGAATTAAGAGGCATACTAAATTATTTTCTATTTATTTATTATTTTACAAAAATGCAATGTAGGTGAAGGAGAGCTATGATGAAAGTACTCAAACCCCTTTAGGGCAATGTTGTAGAGGGTACAACGTAAATGTTGATGCGAAGGGCGAGTGTAACTTGGGTAAGTGTTCTTTTCGTGCAAGTTCCACGTAAATTCTGCCTTGAAATCCTCGTTTCACACAGTTGTTCTCCTAGCCTCTTTCCTATGTAATTTTGCAATTCTTACTCTTGTTGTTGTGGGATTAAGATTTTTATTTTTTGCATAATAAATTTGCTTTTCTTGAGATGCTATTGGTTTTCATTTTCGTTTTGTTTTTAAATTCTCTCTTTTAAGAAAAAAAACACAAGTGAACTCCCATAGTATGGCTTCCTGAATGTCTTTTTACAATATTTCAAAACCCCTTGAGAAGATTTCATAGTAGAATGTGTATGTCCATGTTTTATCTGGCAAGTTTCATTGTTTCATTTCTTTTGGATTTTGAATAATAAATACTATGGATTTAGAAAAAGTGGTGGTATTAATGTATATATGCATTTTGTTAGAGAGACATAATTATGTATTATGTAGTGCAAATGCAGAGTGTAGGTTGAGTGATTAAGAAGGTAGAAAATGGTATATGCCTTTATTGTGTAAAGGCAGAATGAGGGATGCCATAGCAAATCAACTAATCAATAAATTAAGTAGAAGCATCAAGTCAATTCATCTCATGGAGGTCATATTTGGGATTCTAATTCCAGGTATGTATTTATTTTTCATCTAGCATGTGCTAGAAAAAGAGCTTGGCCTTTTCCTTCATTTTTAAAATTATAATGTAAATCATTCACATATAATTTATATCTCTCATCCATTATTTTTCTTTATGGCATTACACTTTCAATTTAATAAACCAAGGATGCGAAAATGAAGGGTCCATGCTTTATGAGGGAGACATGTGTCTTTTTTATTCTCATTTATCTAATTTGAGTTATTAAAATTTTTGTTTTGGTTTTAATGTATGCATTTGTTTTTATTCGATGTATATGGTTTTACAGGGTGTTACATGGATCGAGTTGAATGGATTCTGCAATTTATTCGACAACTCAATACATTTTGCAGAGAAGATTGTAGGGCATCATTGGTTCGCCGTGCGTGAAATTTGGGGTTATTGACTAGAGGAGGAACAGAGTTTGAGTTTTGTTTCTATTGTTTCTTTTGATGATTATTGATGTCGTTGTTTTTGTGTTTTTATGTCTCTTTCATTTTCTTTTTCTATGTTTACTAATGATTTGGGTTGAGAGTCAAGTTAGCATATGGCCATGCTAATATGTTTTGGTTTGTCTTATTTTGGTTTGGTCTTTTTTTTTTATTTGGTTTCCTATCTATTCTAGTGTCATTTCTTCATAGTTTGGTTTTTGTTGTCTTTATTTGGTTTGATAAATGAAGTGCAATCTTCATATAAGCACATAGAGATGAGATGATCCTATTGCTGCATTGGAAAAAATTGTGATACCGGTGGATATTGCAGGATCTGGTTATAATGTATGGATTTTGTAGATTCCTTAGATGTAGTGGGTTAAGGTAGAGCAGGAGGAGGAGGTATATTTAGTAATTTAATTCATTTGCTCCCGCTTCATCATATCAAGTGTATGTTTATTTGAATTAAGAGGCATATTATATTAATTTTTCTTTATTTATTATTTGACTAAAATGCAATGTAGGTGAAGGTGCTCTGATGAAAGTACTCAAATCCCTTTAGGGCAATGTTGTAGAGGGTACAATGTAAATGTTGATGCAAAGAGTGAGTGTAACTTGGGTAAGTGTTCTTTTGGTGCAAGTTCCACTCAATTTCGCCCTGAAATCCTCCTTGTTTCACACAGTGGTTCTCCTCCTCTCTTGCCTATTTACAATAGCAATTCTTACTCATGTTGTTGTGGGATTAAAATTCTTGTCATTTGCATAATAAATTTGCTTTTCTTGAGATGTTATTGGTTTTCATTTTCATTTTGTTTTTGAATTCTCTCTTTTAGGAAATAAAACAAAAGTGAACTCCCATAGTATGGCTTCCTAAATGTCTTTTTACAATATTTCAAACCCTCTTGAGAATATTTCATAGTAGAATGTGTATGTCCATGTTTTATCTAACAACTTTCATTGTTTCATTTCTTTTGGCTTTTGAATAATAAATACTACGGATTTAGAAAAAGTGGTGGTATGAATGTATATATGCATTTTGTCAGAGAGACATAATTATGTATTATGTAGTGAAAATGCAGAGTGCAGGTTGGGTGATTATGAAGGTAGAAGATGGTATATGCCTTTATTGTGTAGAGACAGAATGAGGGATGCCATAGCAAATCAACTTATCAATAAATTAAGTCGAAGCATCAAGTCAATTCATCTCATGGAGGTCATATTTGGGATTCTAATTCCAAGTATGTATTTATTTTTCATCTAGCCCTTGCTAGAAAAAGAGCTTGGCCTTTTCCTTCTTTTTTAAAATATAATGTAAATCATTCACATCTAATTTATATCTCTCATCCATTGTTTTTCTCTATGGTATTCCACTTTCAATTTAATAAACTAAGGATGTGAAAATGTAGGGTCCATGCTTTATGAGTGAGAAAGGTGCCTTTTTTATTCTCATTTATCTAATTTGAGTTATTAAAATTTTTGTTTTTTGTTTTAATGTATACATTTATTTGTATTTGATGTATATGGTTTTACAAGGTGTTACATGGATCAAGTTGAATGGATTCTGCATTTTATTTGACAACTCAATACATTTTGCAGACAACATTGTAGGGCATCATTTGTTCGCCGTGCATAAAATTTGGGGATATTGACTAGAGGAGGAACATAGTAGGAGTTTTGTTTCTATTTTTTCTTTTGATAATTGTTGATGTTGTTGTTTTTGTGTTTTTATGTTTGTTTCGTTTTCTTTTGCTATGTTTACTGAAGATTTGGGTTGAGAGTCAAGTAAGCATGGCCATGCTAATATGTTTTGTTTTGTCTGATTTTGGTTTGGTCTTTTTAATTTGGTTTTCTATCTATTCTACTGTCCTTTCTTCACAGTTTGGTTTTCGTGGTCTTTATTTGGTTCGATAAATGAAGTGCAAGCTTCATATGCAAACAGAGCTGAGATGATCCTATTGCTGCATTGGAAACAATGGTGATACCGGTGGATATTGCAGTATTCGGTTATACTGAATGGATTTTGTTGATTCCATAGATGTAGTGGGTTGAGATAGAGGAGGAAGAGGTATATTTGGTAATTTAATTCATTTGCTCCTGCTTCATTATATCAAGTGTATGTTTCTTTGAATTATGAGACATACTATATTATTTTCTATTTATTTATTATTTAACTAAAATGCAATGTAGGTGAAGGTGCTCTGATGAAAGTACTCAAATCTCTTTTGAGAAATGTTGTAGAAGGCACAACATAAATTTTTATGCAAAGGGTGAGTGTAACTTGGGTAAGTGTTCTTTTGGTGCAAGTTCCACGTAAATTCTGCCATGAAGTCCTCCTTGTTTCACACAATGGTTCTCCTCCTTTCTTGCCTATGGACTTTTGTAATGCTTCCTCTTGTTGTTGTGGGATTAAGATTTTTGCCTTTTGCCATGCATGTATTTATTTTTTATCTAGCCTGTGTTATTAAAAGATCTTTGCCTTTTCCTTTTTAAAAATTATAATGTAAATCATTCACATGTAATTTATATCTCTCATCCATTATTTTTTTAATGTAATTCCGCTTTCAATTTAATCTACTAAGGATGTGAAAATGTAGGGTCCATCCTTTGTGAGTGAGATAGGTGCCTTTTTTTCTCATTTATCTAATTTGAGTTATTAAAAATTCTGTTTTGGTTTTAATGTATGCATTATTTGTATTTGATGTATATGGTTTTACAGGGTGTTACATGGATCGAATTGAATGGATTCTGCAGTTCATTCGACAACTCAATACATTTTGCAGAGAAGATTGTAGGGCATCATTTGTTCACCATGCATGAAATTTGGGGTTATTGACTAGAGGAGGAGCAGAGTTTGAGTTTTGGTTCTATTGTTTCTTTTGATGATTATTAATGTCGTTGTTTTTTGTGTTTTTATGTTTGCTTCATTTTCTTTGCTATGTTTGCTAATCATTTGGGTTTAGAGTCACGTCAGCATGGCCATGCTAATATGTTTTGTTTTTTTCTTTTTTAGTTTCTTATCTATTATAGTGTCCTTCATAGTTTGGTTTTCGTTGTGTTTATTTGGTTCAATAAATGAAGTGCAAGCCTTATATGTACACAAAGTTGAGGGGAACCTATTGTTGCATTGGAAACAATTGTGATACCGGCAGATATTGTGAAGGTGTTGTGATGAAAGTACTCAAATCTCTTTAAGGCAATGTTGTAGAAGGTACAACATAAATATTGATGCAAAGGGTGAGTGTAACTTGGGTAAGTGTTCTTTTGGTGCAAGTTCCACACAAATTCCGCCATGAACTCCTTTTGGATTTGGTTATATTGTATGGATTTTGTAGATTCCATATATATAGTGGGTTAAGGTAGAGGAGGAGGAAGAGGTATATCTGGTAATTTAATTCATTTTCTCCTGCTTCGTCATATCAAGTGTATGTTTATTTGAATTAAGAGACTTACTATATTATTTTCTATTTATTTATTATTTGACTAAAATGAAATGTAGGTGAAGGTGTTGTGATGAAAGTACTCAAATTTCTTTAAGGCAATGTTGTAGAATGTACAACATAAATTTTGATGCAAAGGGTGAGTGTTCTTTTGGTGCAAGTTCCACACAAATTCCGCCATGAAATCCTCCTTGTTTCACACAATGGTTCTCCTCCCTTCTTGCCTATGTACTTTTGCAATGCTTACTTTTGTTGTCGTGGAATTAAGATTTTTGTCTTTTGCATAATAAATTTGCTTTCGTGAGATGCTATTGGTTTTGATTTTCTTTTTGTTTTTGAATTCCCTCTTTGAAGAAGAAAAGCACAAGGGAACTCCCTTAGTATGGCTTCCTTAATTTCTTTTTACAATATTTCAAAACCTCTTGAGAAAATTTTATAGTAGAATGTGTAGGTCCATGTTTTATCTGGCAACTTTCATTGTTTCATTTCTTTCAGATTTTGAACAATAAATACTATGGATTTAGAAAAAGCGGTGGTATGAATGTATATATGCATTTTGTGAGAGGCATAAGTATGTATTATGTAGTGCAAATGCAGAGTGCAGGTTGAGTGATTATGAAGGTAGAAGATGGTATATGCCTTTATTGTGTAGAGGCAGAATGAGGGATGCCATAGCAAATCAACTAATGAATAAATTAAGTAGAAGCATCAAGGGAATTCATCTCATGGAGGTGATATTTGAGATTCTAATTCCAGGTATGTATTTTTTTTTCATCTAGCATATGCTATGAAAAGAGCTTTGCTTTTTCCTTTTTTTTTTTAATTATAATATAAATCATTCACATGTAATTTATATCTCTCATCCAATATTTTTTTTAATGGCATTTCGCCTTCGTTTTAATTTACTAAGGATGTGAAAATGTAGGGTCCATGCTTTATGAGTGAGATAGGTGCCTTTTTTATTCTCACTTATCTAATTTGAGTTATTAAAAATTTGTTTTGGTTTTAATGTATGCATTTATTCGTATTTGATGTATATGGTTTTACAGGGTGTTACATGGCTTGACTTGAATGGATTTTTGAAACACACCTTATGACTATGCAATGGATTGTCAGGAAACAGAGAATTTCAAGTTACAAGCTCCTATTCTTTAGTGATTCTTCTTCTGGGGAAAGGGCTTTGGATCAATTCAGTGGTTTCGGTCAATTTTGTAGTTATAGTTGCTCTTCAAGTGGAAAAAGATTTTCTAGAATCTAAATTCACTTTAAATGGCACGAACAGCAAAACCTTTATAGCCTCTGGGAGCAATAGGTTAGAAGAATGATGGATGCATATAAATTCTTAGCTAGTTACAGTGCTGTTTTGCATCTTGTTTCAAATCTAATTTGTACGTCATTATCTGTGAGAAACTGAAATTTTGAAACAGTTTAGGTGGTTGTGAGAAATTGAAGTTTAGGTGGTTGTGAAAAATTGAAATTTTGAAGCAGTTTAGGTGGTTTTGGTGTGTAACTATTTGAAACTGAATATTGAATCCCTATGATGCACTTGTTTATTCTGTTCTAAGTGGTCAGTTCCACTTGTTTATTCTGTTCTAAGTGGTCAGTTCATATGCATATTTATGTCTCTTTGATCTCCATGTAAAACTCTTATTCCATGTTATAAAGAGATGTTTACAAAACAGAAAATTATTCATCATGTATTCATTGTACAGCAAGAACTTCAAACTCAAATCCACAGTTGACTCTCTGTATTGACCAAAATTATGTTTCAGATTGGTGAAATGCTTTAGCTGAGAAGTCCATGTAATGCCATATGTTGTTGTTTTTTATAAATCTCAGTGGTTGCTTTTTGCTCATACAATTTTCTAGAATATAATTATTTATCTTTAAGCTGCTGACTTTAATTCATCACTCATTATTGGTTTTGCTGATGGATATTCTGAATTATGTTTTTCATTTTATTATTCCATTATTATGGGCAGGTCAGAGGTGCTATCTTCACATTTTGAATATGTGCAGGTCAGAGGTGCTATCTTCACATTTTGAATATGTGCAGATTTCATCACATTTTACTGTACTGGGTGTGAATAATTTTCCCATACACATTCTGAGTAACACTTAGGGGATTCCAAACTAAACATATAATTGAGATTCATGAGATGCTTTTGGTACTTTTCATTAATGTAATACCGTGATTTTTTCTTTCAGTGGTTGCATTTTCCCATACCTGGATATTGATGGCAATTTTCTCATTGTGGGGGATTCCAAACTAAATATATGATTCAGATTTGTGAGATGCTTTTGGTACTTTTCATTAACGTAATACCATGATTTTTTCTTTCAGTGGTTTCCTTTGCCATATTTGGATATTGATGGCAATTTTCTCATTGTTTTAACTTTTCATGATGCCTGTAATGACGTATTCTATTACTTTTTCTTTGCAAGTTTGTTCAGTATTCAAGTTATGCTGCTGACTTTAATTCATCGCTTGTTCTTGATTTTGCTATTGGATCTTGTCACTTGGTTTTCGTTTGACATTCTGACATCATTGGCAGGGCACTTGTGCTATCCTTACTTTTTGGGTTTTCATCACTTTTTACTAATTGCTTTTAACTTTGCCATAAACATTCCGAGTAATATGAAAGAGATTCAGAACTTATCTGGTGGCATCACTGGCCACAGGGATTCAGAACTTATATGGTGGCATCCCTGGCCAGTTCAACAACTACTGTTTGATTTCTTTTTCTTAATCACTATTCTTGAGATTTTGATTTCCCATGGGTCAAATTCACTGTAGATTTGTGGACAAGTCAATAGGTCAAAAATTAAAACACCTTGTAGATGCAATGAAATTGATTATTTTTCTATGACTTTGACTACCTTGGGGGATTGACTTTCTTGTGATGGCCCATGTACATAGGCTAAGATTTTGCTGTTCTCATTTGTTGATTGGGAATTTATTTCTGAATCCCTACTCTACAACCACCTGGAAGTAATGACGATTCTCTTTCAAACTAGTTATTTTAAACCCATATGCATTCTTTCACCTAACCAGATGTTACTTGACAAATGTTATACTGCAGATCTTAATATTGATACTTCATCTTCTCCTTAGAGGCTTGCTACTACTGTAGTTTCCAATGAGACAATTGGAGTTATGGGGGAACATAATAGCTTTGTTTCGCCAATGTAAGGAGTAGTCATCGTTTTCGGCTCTGGATAATCAAGAGTCAAGACCACAACCTCCTCTACAATCAACTTTTGCAAGGTGGTTCTGTTCTTATGAATATTGCTTTGGATAACCAGCAACGATTCTAGTCTAATATTGTTTCTGTTGTTTTGGTCTCTAACCTTTTGCTTCCAATTCTTGGTGTGTTTTAGTCCCACACGGCCAAGTCCTGCAGGAGGTGGGGCGAGACTTGTGCAGAGACGATAATATATGTATTTTTTCAAAAGGTATGTTGGCACTTTTCTCTAATTTGCACTAGAATGTTTTGTTCATTTCTAGCTTGGCTTTAGAGAAACCGACAGAGTTTGTAAAATTTTTAGATGCAAATAAGCAAAGGCGTGTGAGTTTTGATGATTAATGTTTGTTCAAGTTTGATGGCATTGAATCCACATTACAGATGTTTCACTGATGCTATCTCATTCGAAATATAATTTGTTTGTGTAGGTTCTTAAGCTCCTGTCCTTAGAATAAAAGGCTTGTCTGAAAGACTTCAGCGACCCATTCTTGTTATGGAACAAGTTTATTGGCTTCTAAACCTCCTGTTTAGCCCGGAGACACGTATATTTTTCAATAGGCATATTGACCAAGTCATCCTTTGTCGCTTCTATGGAATTTCAAATGTCAGTTCCACTTGCAATTGAAATAGATTGCGTTGGTAAATTTCCAACTTTGCAAATAACAACCAGTTTGATTTGTTGTGATCTGAAATAGATTGCATTGGTAAATTTCCAACTTTGCAAATAACAACCAGTTTGATTTGTTGTGATCTATTTTTCAGGTCCGACAAATGGACTTGACATTTCAGGAGATTATTCTTAACTACAAGAAGCAACCTCAGTGGAAATCTTGGAGTGTTTCATGATGTCTTTGTTGATTCATCATCCACAAAGTGATATGGGGTACATTATTTCTTTTCAGCATTCATGGGCATACCCTTGTCTGACCAGTGATTCGCGATGTCAATTAAAAAATGTCGGTATTTATTCAAAATTCAAATATGTTCTCCTGTGCATTGTTGAACAGAAATCAGGGCATGAGATGGTGGATGTTATTGCATTTTATTGAGAAATTCATAGCCAATACAAGCTATTGTTGTAGCAGTTTGCTCCTAGTGATTGCATTTTATTGAGTAGTTATAGCTGTTGTCAGGCCATTGTTGTAGCAGTTTGCTCCTAGTGATTGCATTTTATTGAGTAGTTATAGCTGTTGTCAGGCCATTGTTGTAGCAGTTTTCTCCTAGTTATTCCCATGTAAAACATAGCCATGGGTCTGAAGATACAGAAAAAAAGTGATGGCATGGTATGGAACATTTTGTGGTTCATGACTACCAAAAGTAATGGTATGGTACGAAAACATTTAATTTCATGACTACCTTAAAAACTATGCTGTGAAGAACTACATTGTTGGAATTTTAACTGAAACATAATATAAGCTCACGTGATTTTTTGATCAGGGCCATCCCCTGGATCATCAATCATTTCGGAGGCTTCCTGATATGTCTCCTAAGAAAGTATCTGTGACACATAATGTCTATGTTTCACTACTTCGCTTTGCCAAGGTATTTGTTCTTGTTTACAGAAGGCATAACTGATGTCCCAAAGTGTTTACAGTTTGCAACTCTATTTAGTGTCATTTGCATTTGTGCAATATATTTGGCTTATACATCCTTTATTCCTTAGAAATAACAAGGGAGGAAAAACTAGAGTCTGATATAGTAATGTTAGTTGAATTATTTATGAATTTTTCTTTTTTGGATTTGGTCATTTCCTCCGATGTTTTGTTTCCTTTCCTTGTTTGTACAGAGGAGATTTTAAAGATAAATTTCATTGTTGAAATTTATGCTTAAATGGTTTCGATCTTCTTTATGTAGATGGAGACTCTCAGTTCACACCATGCAAAAAGTCTCTATGATTGTGTTGGTGAAAGTATTCACGCATATCAACGCTCATCAAAAGATTTGACAACTATTAATAATCCCTGAACAGGTTTGTCTGGGAAAATAATGATATGCCATTTTCGTAAACTTGGATTTTGATATTGCAGTATATTTCAATGGTAATGGTTTTTGTTTTTGACTGTTTAAGAAGCAGGTGTGTCAGTGGAAGACTCAATTGTTTTTGACGATCCAAGGCTAGTAAGATGCTCTCTTATTGCTGGGAGTTTGTATTCTTCCCAAAACTCTGCTCATCTTACTTCTTACTTCAGATTCTGGATTGAGCCAGTCTCAACTTCAATATCAGACAATGTTGTTGACAATCTGAGCTTCGCCTTTGAAGCACAAACAAATGGACTACAGCGCTTGTACATTATTGTTTTTACAATACATACTTATACATTAGCACTAAGGTTTGTTCAAGTTCATTTCTGTAAATGACATTAAAGAATTTTGAAAGCTCACTTCTCAGCTTTGCCTGGACAGACTACAGCGCTTGTACATTATTATTTTTACAATACATACTTATACAGTAGCACTGAGATTTTTGAAAGCTCAGCTTTGTCTATGAAGCACAAGCAAATTAACAGAGTACAGCGCTTGTACTCTATTTTTTACAATACATATTTATAAGTTATACATTAGCACTGAGGTTTTAAGCTCATTTCTGTAAATACCATGTTATAATAATTTTGAAAGCTCACTGCTCAGCTTTGCCTATGAAGCACAAGCAAATTGACAGACTACGACGCTTGTATATTATTATTTTAAACAATACATACTTATACAGTGGTAGTGGTACGGGTAGTGTGCGATAGGTATTTCACGTACTATTTTGTTAGTGGTAGTTCAAGTAGCTTGTATATTATTATTTTTAACAATACATACTTATACATTGGCACTGAGGTTTTTGAAAGCTCAGTTATGTAAATGCCATCTTATATTATTTTTAACAATACTATATGTAAATGCCACCGAGGTTTGCTCAAGTTCATTTATGTAAATGCCACCGAGGTTTGCTCAAGTTCATTTATGTAAATGCCATATTATAAAAATTGTGAAAGATCTTTTCAAAGTTGGAACAATGAGATGTACAGATTTGGATTATAAGATTCAATGATTTAAATATAAGATTGAATGATTTAAATCTTTTTTGAAGTGACACTCGTTTCAGCAATGTTGTTGACGATTGACATTTGACATTAAAGTTGGAACAATGAGATGTACAGATTTGGAATTATAAGATTTAATGATTTAAATATAAGATTGAATGATTTAAATCTTTTTTGAAGTGACACTCGTTTCAGCAATGTTGTTGACGATTGACATTTGACATTAGGCAATTTTTTAAAATTTAGTTTTTCTTATTCATAATTTAGTTTTACTTTGAAATTGGTTAACACTTGGGCATTATCGAGCCAATTCTTTAAAATTTACTCTTAAAAAATGTAAAAAGTAAGATTGAAATGATTTAAATCTTTTTGAAGTTATACGTTTCAGCATTGTTGTTGATATTGTTGATGATTGATATTTGATATTAGACAATTTTTTGAAATCTCTAGTTTTCCCTATATATATACATTTCTTTATTAACATAAAAAATAAAAAAATATATATATATATATATATATATATATATATATATATATATATATATTTGAAATATATTTTGTTAATGATAACATAAAATAAAATTATATATATATATATATATAAAAGACATTACATATGCAAGATAATCATTTGAAATTTAATTTTTTATAGTATATAGACTTCAAGATTTTTTTTTTTTTAACATTTAAAATTTAGTTTATGTATATTATATTGAAATTTAGTTTTTCTTATATATTATATGTATTTGCATTATTTTACATTCTGTCATCATTATAATATTACAGGGAAGATGAGAAAATCTTTTGATTTTTTTTTTTAAATATCATTATAAATTCACAGAAAACCTTTTACTTCTACTTGTGAATATCTTAATCTGTTATTTGTGATACCCTCCTACTTGTGGTGTAAAGAGATAAAGTTTTAAAAGTTTTGAAGACATTTTCCATTAACTAAGCGATGTCAAGTTACACTTAATTAATTACAAGCAATTAACTAAGCCATGTCAAGTTATATTTAATTCATTACAAACAATTTTATGTGATACTTTTTTTTAGAGTAATCATTTTTCAAAGAATTCCATTACAAACAATTTTATGTGATACTTTTTTTTTTAGAGTAATCATTTTTCAAAGAATTCCAGATAATTTTTTGAAATTTAGTTTTTCTTTATAATTTTTTTTCTATATATATATTTTTACTATTATTATAAATTCTTCAAAAACCTGTTACTTGTGAATATCCTAATCTTTCACAGGTAGTGTAAAGGGATAAGACTAACATTTATGTAGGACGAAAGCATTTTTCATTAACAAAGCCATATCAAATTATAGTTAATTAATTGAAAGCAATTTTATGTGAGACTCTTTTTAGAGTTCAATCATTTTTCAAAGAAAACCAATATTTCCACTGGTCATTGTTGACACTACCAATATTAGACTAATATTAATGGTCATGTACATTTCTTAAACACCCTACTTTATGCGAATTCAAGATGTCCTAGAAGGATATGGTCAATCCAAACAATATATAAAACAAAAAACTTTCTAAATTTACAATGACCACGAAGATATGCCCCCCTAAATCACGAGGGAACATGGGGACGACCAAACATCATTAAGAGTAATCAACATGTCACTTATAGACTAGACCCAATTGACAAGAAATAGTATAAAAAAGAGTAATTCTATCTTTATTATTCATTAACCCACACATATATAATCATAATAATGTTCAACATTTTTATAAATAATATAAAAATATACATTTTCTAAAATTTTATTTTGAAATAATAAATTATTTTATAAATTTAATAAATAAAGTTATTTAAATAAATTAATATAAGTTATATATTAAATTTATATATAATAAAAAAAGAAATTAAATACTATCAAATATTTATGTATAGATTTTTTTAAATGGCAAAAACTTAAGTTGAAATTTGAAAATAAAATGTTGTTCATTGATAAAAATTTGAAGTGAAAATTGAAAATACAATATATAGGATTTTTATGTAATAATGAAAATATAAAAAACAAAATATGTTCTTATAAAATATATTATCAATTTTAAATTTGATCATCTTTTCTACCCTAATAAAATTATAAGCTTTGGAATTAAGAAGTAACTTTAAGATGTATAGACAAACAAAAAAATTCTGACGAATATACCATTCTAAAAACTTAAAAAAAAAAGGCATTAAGATCTATACAACTTAGAGAAATTAAAGACAAAACTCATTTACATTTACATTTAAGATGCCTTTTACATGACAATATTAAAATCAATTTTTAAATGCAAAAATCATAGATAGATTCTTCTAAAAAAAACTCTATTGAGATAAAATAATCTATAATTTATGAAATTTAGAAGAAATTTCTGTACAAAAATAAATATAATCTATGCAACTTCAATCTAAATATAATGATATTTGTAATCATAATGAATCTTAAATCAAGACAACCAGATTAAATTCAAAACTTTATTGACATTCAAATTTGAAGTGAAAATTGAAAATAAAATATATAAGTTTATTATGTAATAATGAAAATATTAAAAACAAAATATGTTATTATAAAATATATTATCAATTTTAAATTTGATCATCTTTTCTACCTTTAAAGTTATAAGCTTTGGAATTAAAAAGTAACATTAAGGTGTATAGACAAATTTTTTTTTCTTACAAATATTACCATTCTGAATTTTTTTTAGAAAAAAAAAATTATGATCTATACAATTTAGAGAAATTGAAGACAAAGCTTATTTACATTTACATCTACGATGCCTTTTACATGACAGATGGAATCTTCCAAAAAAACTCCATTGAAAAACACAAAATCTATAATCT
>SNQJ01S0013536.1:58176-70686 GCA_010110895.2 Picea sitchensis
TGCATGGCTGGGAGTTTCAGTTAACTGACCCATAGCTTTTTGTTCCGTCGGCAACTTTCATTTTTTTGTGCTTTGTTAGGTACACGCGGGTTGTAGTGAGCCTGCCAGCATGCACACACGTGCAGTAATGGGTTAGGGCGCGTGGGCCTTGACACAAGAGGATTTTCAAAGAGGTTTTTCAGCAGATGTTTTGGTAATGAAGGGATATGAGTTGGCTTGATGCCAGGTAAGCATGTGTGGTGCAATTTAGGGTTATAACATACTCTCAGCAAGCTAAGACGCCAAGTTTGATTTTTTGGTCAAAGTCAAAGGTTGACCAAGTCAAAGCAGTCATGACTTATTCTATGAATTCAAAAAACAAGTTAGAAGGGGCTTCTAACTTCAAAGCATGGAAGACAAGGATTGATCTCATCCTTTCCAAGAATAAAGTGTTGGATATCATGACAGGAAAGATTGTGGAACCACAGTTTGAAGAAGGAAAAGAGAAGGAACCTTAGAACATTGCAATTATGGAGAAGTTCAAGGACAGTGACATCAATGCCATGAGTATCATAGTGGAATCTGTAAAAGACCACTTGATACCCTACATCTCTCATATTGACTCATCTAAGAAGATGTACGATGCCCTAACTAACCTTTTCTCAGTCAGAAACATTGGACAAGTAATAAGTCTGAAGAATGATCTCCGTGACATGAAAATGAATGATGATGACAACATAACATCATACTTTGTGAGAATATCTCACTTAAGAGATCAACTACAAGCTATTAAAGAAATCATTTCAGAGAAGGAGTTGGTAAATATAGTACTCAATGGTCTTCCCAAGACATGGGATGCATTTTCCACAAGCATGAACACAAGGAAGGAGTATCCCACATTTGAAGAACTTTGGACTAGCTGTGCACAAGAAGAATCAAGGATTAGCGCAAAAGAGAAATTCCAAAGTAAAGATGATGATCAAGCCTACACAACAAAGTTCAAGAAATTCAAGAATAAGAAGAAGTTTGACTCAAGGAAGAAACCAAATCAAGAGAAACATATGTCAATAATACAATGCTTCAACTATCAAAAATATGGTCACTACAAGGATCATTGTCCTGGGTTAAATAAAAGGAAGGAAACACACGAAGCATCAATTGCCAAAGAAAGGGAACCCTCAAAGAAGGCCAAGCAGGATAAAACAAACTTCTTCTTCTAAAACAAGGTAACAATATTCTTCATAGTTCTTGTACATACCATGTTTACATAGTTTTTGTACATATCTTGCATATCTTTTTCTTAGAAGATAAGATGTTCAAGTGAAACAATACCTATGGAGGAATAACGAGATAAGGATTGTTATCACGATGACTACAAGTCAAGCAATACACATGAAAAGATGAAGTAAATTGACAGTCCTTGGTAACAATTCCTGTGGAAGCTATTACATAAGTAACAACTGCAAGATAAGCCGAAATCAGAATCAAACTTGAAGAAACCTAGAAGAAGTAAAAACAGAAAGATGTCAGAAATCAAGAGGAAATTAGAAAAAGACTTGTGACACTTTGCAGAAGGCAATAAGGATGTAGACGGAAGCGTGGACTCTCTCAGATGGAGGGATCTGATTATATAATTCCAAAAGAAGAGCATGAATTCATGCATGAATCAAGGATTAGGAGGGAGCTAATCTTAAATGATATGATCCATCAAGGATTATGAAGTATCTGTTCATGTTCCAATTGAAAGTAGCAGCCATGATAAATAATACATGTTCAGTTTGACTCTAAAATAAGTCTTCTTTGAAAAGAAGCTTTAAAGTATCCTTGGTTGTCCATCTACATCCATGATCCTATGATGAAAGGAAGAAGTTGAAATTTTCAGGGCATGGAATCTATAGAAGACTCCATGGACCCAAGAGATAAAGTGAAACATGAGGAAGAACATGAAGATTCCAAGAAAGAAAGAAAAGCCAGAACAACCAGTTATTATGCTGAGAATCACAAGACTACCGGCCTTGTTTGAATCCACTAGAAGTAGTCAAGCATAAGTAATGGAAGATATGATGAAGAACAATATATGTAAGAAATTGTGAAAAAGGATTATGAATGGAAGCATTGTGAGATTCAGAACTAGAGGTTCCACCAGAAGGAGGAGAAGACTATGATAACAACTTGTTCCTGTAAACCATATATACCTCTATCTGAGCTATTATATCTCTTGCAGTATCCATGGATTGAAGTTTACATCAGTTGGTTGTAAAATATTGTTCTTCCCAATAAGATCATTTGGGGAAGAAGCTTATGTAAAGCAATCTCAAGTTTTTGAGGTATACCAGAAAGAGAACCATGTATGTAGATATAAGAAGACCTTGTATGGATTCAAACAACTTGATTGAAAATATCTCATATACTGATCCGGATTATTTTCGGCACGAAATGAGAGCAGATATATAACACAAAAATATACAAAGCTATTGAAAGAGCAACAATAATATAACAAAGATATATCGGAAATATAACCAGAGGAAAAGATATACAATAATACACGATTTCTATTAATGAAATAAATGTATAGAGACTGTAAAAATACAAAGTGAAAGACTCGCTAGAATGGTGGCAGCTTATCTCTGAGAAGAGATGTGATGGCTACTCGCATTCACAAGAAGATGATTACAATGAGGCTTTGAAGGCCTTTTTACAATAAACAGGAATGCCAAAAACCCTAGAAATCCAAAAACCTAGCCCTAGGAGATGAAGCGCCAAAAGTCATGTGGGCCCCATTTGGGTAAGTTAGTACATCAACTTCCTAGGGTCGTAACTTTTGCATACGATCTCCGTTTTAGGCGTATGTAGTCCGTTGGAAAGGTATCACGAGGAGATTCATTTTGGGGGCTCAATATGCCTTCGACTATCATTGAGAAGCTCGATCTCGAAAAATCTTCATTTAGGCCCTCAAAATAGCCTCAGAAGTTAAAAACTGTTAAAAATAGTAAATTACCAAAATTGCCAGAAAACTATTTTGAGTCAGTTGGAAAAGGTGGGTGGCCACCGATATCCACCTAGATCATATACAATAGAAGCGTGGTGAAAAATTTATATTACAGATATATCAAAATAGTTACTCAGAAGTCTGGGATGATGGATTGTTAATACATGGCAAACTCTCATGATGACAGAAGAAGTGATACTTGGATATGTTTCAATTTGATCCTTGCCACGATGTCATGAGCTAGCAGGAAACAAAAGTGTTGAATTCGACCATGATATATTGTAATGATCAGAGCTATATGAATCCTTCAGACAAAACTAGTGTTCCATGACAGACTGAAGTGCATTAAGATCAAGCATTACATTCTTCGTGATGAAGTCAAGAAAAGAGAAGTGGTTCTCTAATATATCTCCACATATGAGTAGATAGTAGATATTTTGCTATCCAAGATGAAAAATTTGCGTACTTAAGAAACAAGTTGGGGCTCGTGGAGACAACTTCCTTATTGAAAAAGGAAGAGATTACTCCCAGGTTGGGAGGGAGAACTGATGTGTTATTGATTTATGGACAATCATTTTTCATTTCGAAAAATGGTCAAGGATGAGAAGTTCCTTTCCAGTTTGGAAATTGGTTTGAGATTTCTGACGGACAGGCATTTTCCAGTTCGAAAAATGGTCCAGATCGGACAGTCATTTTCATAATGAAAATGGTTCGATAGATTGTTGATGTACCATAGACAATGATTCCCCTTGTGGTTAGTGTGGGGGAATGGTTTAGGAAAATAATTCTTTTTAGCAGTCACTCTGAGTAGTGGTCAAGTAGAATGGTCTGCCTCGTCGGGCAGTCATTATTTTGAAGTTCACAATTGTGAGTAGTTTTGAAGAATGGTCTGTTTTGGAGGTTGGTGCGGGACAATCATTTCCATTAGGAAATGATCCAAACAGTCATTCCCTAGGGCAGACTCATTCTATCTAGGTTGCACTATGTTTAGTGCTAGAGGAATGGTCCAGGTTCAACAATTAGGGACAGGCATTCGCTAGGGAAAACTCATTCTCTCTAGGTTGCACTATGACTAGTGCCGGAGGAATGGCCCAGTTAGGTGAATGGTCCAGGATCAGAAATCAGGGACAATTATTCTTCTATGCTTGAGAAGAATAGTCCAGATAGCCCATGGCTGATGTTTTACTTTATGAGGGAAGATGCTCTTCCAGATCTCACAGATGTGAGTGGAAGAATGGCCCAGATGACTCAGTTTATATCATGATATTGTTTTCTGTGTAGGTTGATATCATATGATATGGTTGCTATGAAAGTTGTATGTCTTTGGACAGTAGATGTATGTTATTGCGGTGGATGTGTTCAACTGGTTGTGAATATGTGTCACAGATTAAGTAGTTGTGTGCTACTTGGTGTGGTAGTGTACCACTGTATAGTAGTTGTGTACTACTATGGATAGACATAGTTGTGTTCTATTGAATGGCATTGTTCTGATTGCCATGTAGACTATCAATAGTGTTGAAAATGATTATCACATATATGGATAGTCAATGTGATAATGGACAGACATTCTCCGGGCGGAAAATGGTCCAGGACATTTATTCTTCTAGGACGTATGTAGAAGAATAGTCCTTGTAGCCCATGGCATGGCTTCTAGCATCTATTGAAGTAGTTAATATTCTAGGACATATGTCCGTATTAGAAGAATGGTTCTTGCATCACTCTATGGAGTGAATGACTTATTCAGTATCATGCCTGATTACTCAGATGAAGTATGGCTTCGAGAGATGATACAGTTGATGCTATCAAATGATATTGATAATGATGAGGGTGCTCGTGATCTAATCATGAGCCGGCCTGTATGGCTATGATGATTTTATTGATTGAATGGTATGTTTGTGCTCAAGACCATTGCTTTCAATACCTCCCTAGCTAGGAGGGAGTGTTGATATTATGGTAGTTACCAGAGGTATTAACCTCCACGTGTAACCTTGATAAGAATAGAATATTCTGGGAAGCAAGAAGAAACCCTAAAGCATGGATAATAACCCTAGGAGGCAAGTCGACTCAAGAGAATTTTTATTATTGAGTTATTAGCCTCCAGAAGTAGAAGTCGACCCAAGCAGCTTAAAGAGAACAATATAAATATAGGGCGCCATATCTCATTTGACACACACATATCGAAACTAGAAAAATGTAAGAGTGCGCACTGCAGAAACTGAGTAAGTGTGCAAGTCTGGAGAGTAGCTGCAGTTGCAGCTACTACAACCTGTATTCTCAGTTTAGGCTCGGACTTTCTATTGGTTATGGTTTGCACTTTCTGCCTTGTATGCTAGCTTTGGAGAGAGGTACGCTACATTGATTGGCTATTAGGCCTAGGGTTTGCTTCCAGAATCATTCTCTATCAAGGTTAAGGTGCTCGGGGGTGGCTTCGACCTATGGTTGGGTGGTAATATTTCTATATTGTCTATGGTTAAACGAGAACATCTATTATTTCTAACACAAATTTCTCGAGGTCAAGGTTCCCAAGGTCATATTTCCTGAGGTCAAATATCCTTAGGTCATCGTTCCTCAGGTGAAAGTTCCTCAGGTCATTGTTCCTTAGGTGAAAGTTCCTCAGGTCATAATTCCTGAGGTCATAGTTCTTGAGGTCAAAGTTCCTAAGGTCATAGTTTACGAGGTCATATTTCTTGAGGTCATGGTTCATGAGGTCATAGTTCCTAAGGTCAAATTTCTCAAGGTCAAAATTCTTGAGTTCATATTTCCCATGGTCAAATTTCCTGATGTCATAGTTCCTTAGGTCAAAGTTCTTCGGGTCAAATTTCCTAAGGTTAAAGTTCATGTGGTAAAAGTTCCTGAAGTCAAATTTATTCAACTCACAGTTCTCAAGGTCAAATTTCCTCAGGTCATAGTTCTTGAGGTCAAAGTTCCTTAACTCAAAATTCATGAGGTGAAAGTTCCTAAGGTCAAATTTATTCACATCATAGTTCATGGGGTCAAAGTCCTTGAGGTCAAAGTTCCTTAAGTCAAATTTCTTGAGGTCATAGTTCTTGAGGTCAAAGTTCTTAAGGTCATAGTTCTTGAGGTCAAATTTCTTGATGCCATAGTTCCTGAGGTAAAATTTCTTGAGGTCAAAGTTCCTAAGGTCATAGTTCCTGAGGTTAAAGTTTCTCAAGTCATAGTTTTTGAAGTTAAAGTTCCCGAGGTCATAAGTCCTAAGGTAAAAGTCCCTTGAGGTAATAGTTCTTGAGGTCAAATTTCCTAAGGTCAAATTTCCTTAGGTCATATTTAACGTCGAGAACTTTGACCTTAGGAACTATGAGCTAAGGAACTATGACTCGAGGAACTTTGACCTTAGGAACTATGACCTGAGGAACTGTGACCTTAGGAAATTTTGTATATGCACTTTCCATAAATGTGGATATACAGAAGCACACATATATAAAATCCAACTTTTTTAAATGCACATATATGAAAGAGCGCATATATGGAAATTGGAATATATGAAAGTCGGTTTCCATATATGTGCACTTTCATATATATGTGCATACACATAAGTCATCTTTTGTAAATGCGCATATGCAAAATTGGTCGCCTTCCATAAATGCAGATTTATAGAAGCTACTTTTTATAAATGCGCATATACGGAAACCAACTTATCTAAATGCGCATATACATAAGCCAACTTCCATATATGCGCACTTACGGAAGGCGACCACTTCTGTATATGGGCATTTACAAAAGTGTGCATTTACGGAAGCCGCCTTCTGTAAATGCACATATACGGAAGTGGTTGGCTTGCACAAATGCGCATATACGGAAGCACTTTCATAAATGGGCATATATAGAAGCCCACATATACGGAATCCAACTTTTGTAAATGGGCATATACGAAAGTCATTTTTGTATATGAACATATACATAAGCGTACTTCCATATATGCACATTTATGGAAGCATGCATATATGGAAGGAGGCTTTTATGTATGCACATTTACGAAAGTGAACATATACGAAAGTCACCTTCCATATATGTGAATATACAAAAGTGCGCATATACAGAACCTAACTTCCATATATGCGCATTTACAGAAGGCAGCTTCTATATATGCCCATTTATACAGAACCTAACTTCTATATATTCCCTTCTATAATTGCGCATATACATAAGTGGTCTCCTTCTGTAATTGCGCATATACAGAAGTGGTCACCTTCCATAAATGTGCATATACATAATCACTTATGTAAATGCGCATATATGGAAGTGTGCATATACAGAAGAAAACTTTCATAAATGTGCACATACGAAAGGCTTCCTTCCATAAGCGTACATATACGAAATTCGGCTTTTGTATATGTGCATATACTAAACTATGCATTTACGAAAGTTGTCTTCCATAAATGCACATATACGAAATCCAAATTCCATAAATGCGCAAATATAGAAGCATGCATATACAAAGCCCAACTTTGGTAAATGTGCATATACGGAAGTCAACTTCTATATATGCACATATACAAAAGTGGACGCCTTCCATAAATGCATACTTATACAGAAGCATGGATATATGCAAGTCATCTTCCATATATGCGTGCTTACAGAAGGCATCCACTTCTGTATATATGCATTTAGGCAGCTTTCATATATGTGCATTTACGAAAGTGGTCTCCTTCCATAAATATGCCTATGCGTAATAGTGCATATATGAAACTGACTTCTGTATATGTGCAGATACAAAAGTGCGCATTTACGAAAGTTGTCTTATGTAAATGCAGATATACAAAAGAACTTCCATAAATGCACATATACAAAAGCATGCATATATGGGAGCCAACTTCCTTAAATGTGCATATACAAAAACATGTCTATATGAAAGCCAACTTCTGCAAAATGCGCATATGCGGAAGCGAACTTTTGTATATGCATTTCCATATATGTGCATATATGGAAGTCGACTTTCGTAAATGCGCATATATGAAAGTGGCCACCTTCTATATATGTGCATATATAGAAACACTTTCGTAAATGCGCATATACATAAGGCAACTTCTATATATGCACATTTATGGAAGTCACCTTCTGCAAATGCACATATACAGAAGTGCACATATATGGAAGCCAACTTTTGTAAATGCACATATATGGAAGCATGCATATGTGCATTTATAGAAGGTGATCACTTCTGTAAGTTGGCTTTCGTATATGCACATTCATGGAAGTGGTCACCTTCTGTAAATGCATATATATGGAAGTGGCCACCTTCCATAGAAGCGCACATATGAAATCACTTATGTAAATGTGCGTATATATGGAAGCACACATAAAGTTAGGAACTTTGACATAACGAACTTTGATTTAAGCAACTATGACCTCAAGAACTTGCCTAAACTTTTATGGTCCAAATTTCTATTGAGGAACTTGTCTAAACTTACAATCATTGGAATGATTCTCTTTTTCTTTAGGTTCACCGAACTACTTGGTTGGGCCACCAAAATATTAGATGTAACAAGAATAGATGTGTCTACTTGTTATCGAGTTCAAACTATGAGATTAGTTCTTGCATTGAGGAAATTAAGTACAATATCCTTGCCCTTTTAATCTACTCTTAAATCCTTCTGAGGATATCTCCAACTTGACCTCCTCTATTGTTGCAATTGATGGGATTCACTCTAAGATAACATTCCTTTGTCAAAAGGAAGGGTCAATCATCGACAATATTGGATATGGACACTGGGATTACATATATAAGTTCAATAAATTCCTCACCACATCATCTCAAATAGTCGATTCTCTAACTATATCATAATGATTAGTGCTTTCAAAAATTTGTCGTTGAGTGATCACTTCCACTAGTATCAGAGATCAAAACATCAAAAACTCTATGTCAACACTTTCTTACTAATACCTATTGTGAAACTACCAATCACCCAACACCAGTGTTGATAGTTTTGACCCAAACCCTTTGTGAGTCACTTCAGAAGCTCTCTTTCAGAAGGAATAAAATTTAAGGCCTTAAAATCTAAGAAGAAATAGATATAAAAGAGAATAAAGTTACATGATGATAAATTTCTTTTTTCGTTAAAGGAAAATCCATATTACAATCAAATGCTTCACCCTAGCCATACTTGTTGTTATTCCCCTATTCACACATTATACATGTGGCCCCCTTATTATTAGGCCGAACACTATTACATATACATTTACCGATACATGTAAATTTAACCCTATATATGCCCCCCTTGGGGTCATACCATGCTAGGTATATGGTATTTGCTAAGGATGGTTGGATTCACATGTATATGCAAAAAGGATAGCATGGTCCCAATGGGATACACAATCAATAGCTTAATTCCTCTAGCCTTCTGCTAAAACAATACAAAACTAAGAATTGAATCAACAAATATCATGAATAGTTTTGCAATAGTCCTTATGGTTCAATTTCCAAACATGACCCTTCACACATGGTTCAATTTCCAAACATGACCATTTTCTAGAGGTGGAAATTTTTTTGAGTCGACTAAGAGTTGGGTTGGTAGAGGTGGCGGGTTGGATCAAAACCCAATATATCTGGAGCTCACGAAGGCAACAAAAAAACCACCGAAGTCTTTTAAGTTCAACATGATATGGATTGAGGAGGAGGGTTTATAATGTTACATGGGAGGAGCACATCTCACATCTCATGCAGGTGTTAGAGACTTTGAAGAAGCACCAACTGCTAACTAAACTCAATAAATGTGAGTTTTCTCAACAGTCTTTGGTGTATTTGGGGTATGTGATTGGTGGAGGGGAGCTCAAGATAGATCTCGCAAAGATGGAGGCCATCATGAAATAAATAGTTCCTACAAATTTCACTGAATTTAGAAGTTTTGTTGGGGAAACACAATACTTGCAAATGTTCATAGCTTCATTTTTAGTAGTGGTTGCACCATTCCACACCAAAACAACGAGTGGTAAGAGTTTCCAATGGGGGAAGAATCAACATAAGGCTTTCGATGAGTTGAAAATAAATATTAGTCAAATACCAGTTCTCACATTACCAAACTTGCAAAATCCTTTCGAAGAGGAGACAAATGCAAGTGGGTAAGCCATGAGAGTAGTTTTGATGTAAGGAAGAAGGCATGTATGCTATCATTTTGAAATATTTCATGGGGTAGTCCAAAACTAACCTACCTATGACAAGGAACTCTATGCCCTAGTTCAAGTTGTCAAGAAGTGGAAACACTATTTGATGGTAAAGGAGACCATCATCCACACAAATCACCAACAACTATAGTATTTATAGGCCCAGAGTAAGCTACAACAAACCAAAAATTACAAGTGGATGGGGTTTTTACAACAATTTCATCTAGTTATTAAGTAAAAAAAGGGAAGCACAAATAGGTTGGCAAACGTGCTTTCAAGACCACCCACATCCAATATTACAGCTTTGGGAACTCTAACGCACATGGAGCCTTTTACTCATGATGCATACAAAGACGCATACATAGAATATGAGGACTTCAAGAAGGTGTTTCGGTAGCTACAGAGCCAAATTCATATAGAAGAAGGTGATGACAAGATTTACCATCATTTCTAGAATGAGTTACTCTACAAGCTCGACAAGCTCCGGTCCCTAAAGGTGAATGACTGCAACTTATCATAGAAGCTCACACCTCCAAGGTTGTAGGACATTTTGTTGTTGGGAAGACAATTGCCAACTTACAAAGGTATGTGTATTGGCCTAGAATGCAAGAAGAAGTAGCATGGTATATTAGATGATGTATACTTTGTTGTACCAACGAGCCCAGTAACAGAAAACAAGGTCTATACCATCCATTACTTGTACCCACTCGACCTTGGGAAAGCAATTCCATGGATTTTGTGGGAGGTTTACCAACAACCAGTAAGAGAAATGACTATCTATTTGTGGTAGTTAACAGGTTCAAAAAGATGTGCATTCTCATACCTTGTGAAAAGACCATTGAAGGACAAGAAGTAGCAAACATGGTCTTTGAACATGTTTGGGTGCACTTTGGGATACCAAGGAGCATCATCTCAAACAGGGATACCACATTTCTCGGTAAATTTTGGACTACATTGTGGGAGAAGATGGACACTAAGTTGAAGAGATATACAACATTCCATCCACTGAAATATGGGCAGACAAAAGTAGTCAACATGAATTTAGTGCAGTTTTTGAGGGGTTATAATTGGAAGCATCTGAATACATATGATGACAATCTAATCTACATACAACACTCTTATATTAGAGCAGTCCGCACTTCTATTGATAAGTCATGTTTTGAAAGTTTCTTTGGATATTTTCCACCTTCACCCTTGATGTTGTATATGGGCAACGAGGTGTGAAGGATCTCTACTGATAAGAACCAAGGAAATTCAATTGTAAATCATTTTATTCTTTCACTTAGAAATTACACATGAACTCATTCATGGTCTCTACGTCCATTCATAGTATCCAACTACAAGAGCACATTCCCTTCCACAATATTGTCCCTCCACAACTAGCACCAACATATAGATGATAGGATGAATGGATTCCATTTTCCCCTAAGTTAGAGAGAATTCCTTCCCATTGCTCTGCATGAACAATAGGCTTGCATGAGGACCACATGCATTCCCATGAGCTTGGGAAAATAAATCATGATAGAAATGCAAAAAGGTTAGGAATGTATTTGGAGCTAGACACTTGGCTACCATAATAAATTAATATTCACTATACTCCCTCTATTCATTGCCCCATAGTGCTCCTAGGGAATTATAACCCCAAGTGCTCCTCTTATATTATTATTACTATTATTAAATAATAATTCAAATAAATCAAATGGTACATTACTTACCAACTTACCATATACTTACACATTATGCTCATAGGGGTATTACAATACCAAGATAAATTGTTATAAAAAGCCTTGCATCTTGTTTGATGATATGAACATAGTTCTCCTAGAAAATTATAACCCCAAGTGCTCTTCTTATATTATTATTATTATTATTAAATATTAATTCAAATAAATCAAATGGTACATTACTTACCAACTTACCATATACTTACACATTATGCTTATAGGGGTATTACAATCCCAAGATAAATTGTTATAAAAAGCTTTGCATCTTGTTTGATGAGATGAACATAGTGATCCTAGAAAATTATAACCCCAAGTGCTCCTCTTATATTATTATTACTATTATTAAATATTAATTCAAATAAATCAAATGGTACATTACTTACCAACTTACCATATACTTACACATTATGTTCATATGCTTATAGGGGGTATTACAATCCCAAGATAAATTGTTATAAAAAGCCTTGCATCTTGTTTGATGAGATGAAGATCGATGATCCACATCCACATTACAAGTGGCATCACAATGATCCCATCATGTCGTTCAATGAGACCAAGATTGAGAACCCACATTACAAGTGGCATCACGATGATCCTAGCACGATATCATGCTTGAACTTCGACAATGTCAACAAAGTTTGGATGAGAGGTATCCCCTTTCCTTCAACAAATACAAAATAAATAGCCATCATAATTAAT
>SNQJ01S0013537.1:0-13949 GCA_010110895.2 Picea sitchensis
AGGTACTACAACAAACTCGTAATGTCCAAACCGAGTTCAAAAGGCAGTCTTTGGAATATCACCTTCCTTAATCCTTAACGGATGATACCCTGATCGCAAATCGATCTTTGAGAATACCACTGCTCCTTTCATCTGATCGAAGATATCATCAATTCGCGGCATCGGGTACCTGTTCTTCACTGTAGCACGGTTCAAGTCCCTGTAGTCTATACACAGTCGTAAGGATCCATCCTTCTTCTTTCCAAATATTACCGGTGCGCCCCAGGGCGAGACACTAGGCCTTATTAGCCCTAAGTCCAGTAACTCTTTCAACTGCATTTTCAATTCACAAAGTTCCGGTGCTGTCATCCGATACGGAGTTTTGGAGATTGGTTCTGCACCAGGTTTTAGCTCAATAGTAAAATCAAGCTCTCTTTCCGGAGGTAACCCTGGTAACTCGTTCGGGAAAACATCTTGAAATTCTGACAAGACCGGATACTGATCTAATGAGGGCCCCTTCCTGTCTTTCACTGCCTCTACTACATAAAGTCGACACCCTTGTCTCAAGTATCGCTTGACCTTCATAGTTGATATAAAGCGTAGCGACACTTTTCTCTGTACACCCTGGATCTCTATTGGTCTTCATCATCGACACAAAATACCCTCTTTGCGAAACAGTCTACCAAGGCTCGATGAGCTGCTAACCAATCCATTCCAATGATTAAGTCATATGTCCCAAGAGCAGTGACGTATACTTTCAACCTGGTAGTACACACTCCTAGGTCTACTATACAATTATCGACACTAGGTCCTACTGCTTGTTTTTCCCCCACATTAGGCCCTACTGCTTTAAGTTTTTCTCCCGAATCCATCTCGATTTTGTTAAAGTCATCATGCCTGTAGGCTGCCAACCCACTTTTCTAATGTAGATGGTGAACTGAAACTATTTGTTGCACCAGAATCGAAACAAAAAATCTTTAACATGGATATGATTTAGCGTAACTGATGACTCCACCACGGTGGACTGATGTTCAGCCTGGCGGTTATTAATCATTGCACGTATGAATATGATACAAGTACTTAGCTCTCCCTATTGGCGCCTTTCCTTCTTCAGGATTTAACCCGGTATTGTAATTCAATGCATTCCGTCATAATGGGTCCTTCAGATCTCCAACATGCAATACGTAGATCAACTGTGCACTATTATGTGATCGATTCTCAACGAAGTTCCTTTTCCCCGAACTCCCCGCCTCGCCACTGCTCCTCGATAAGGTCGTGGTCCTCACCAGACTGCTATGAACGAGATGTCGCATTCTGTTGAAATTCCCTCTTGCGCTACCGCCCTGCATAACCTTATTGCCATACCTACGGTGGCCTTGAACCTCCCCAGGAAATGTCCTCGTGGTCTTTTCCTACTTAATCCTGCCATGAAATGTCGATCTTGCACCTCTACCAAATTCATGTTCTTCCACGCAATTCATTAATTTTCCCCAATCGTGATCTCGCATCAAGATCGCCCACATCCTCACCATAGCTCTTTATCCCGGTTCAATCCATAGATGAAGCGCCTTGTCTTTCGTCGCTATCGCTATCCATATATACGATACATACTTGACCAAACGCATAAACTCCTGATCTCGTGATTTTCTACCATTTTGTTTCCTCAGATAAGGCATGAAACGCTTCCCAACTCGTTGTTCCTCGAGTACGCCGCAGATATTTCCTCCTAAACTTCCTAAAAGTTCTAATGATATCGCGGTCGGGGTAAGGTGCGTACATATCTTTCCAGCATTCACCACCCGTATGCCGCCTTAATCAAAATGGCAATCTTCGCCTTTGAGTTGGACGATAGTCCCTTAAGGCAAAACACTGTCATGCCTTTCAACCATGCTCGCCACTACCATCGGGCGCATCCTCCCGCAAATTCGGAAGTTTGATCTTTTGTACCGATGTTTCGTGGAGGTCCCCCCAATCCTCGGACGCTCGGGATTACCCGCCCGAATTTTGCAATTCCACTTCGTCCTCGCCGCTTTGTCGCCTCTTGAAGTCTCTCGATGGCTTCTAACGGTACGGCGAGGGCGCCATTTCAGCGATGGTGAAATGGTGCTATGACGACGCCCTCGCACCTCGAGTCCTCGACCATCCTTGGTGGTAAGCCGACCTCGCATCAACCGTGCTGCTGTGGTGAGTTCCCAGATGTTTTTAAATTGGTGCTACTAAACTTTCTTGTGAAATAGGTTAGGCGAAGTTTTTTACTTTTTTTGTAAACAGACATTACTCCATCGGGGGATTGGCTAGGTTTGGGTTATGATTAAGTGTCTAATCTTGGTTTCTTCGCCCTTATGAAAATAATTATTGGTTCCTTTTTCCTGTGGCTACGCTAGATTTGTGCTTCACTCGTGACTTCCTATGTTACGCTTCTAATGAATATGCCGCATCCTTCTTGCTTTTCCTAGTCTAAGTCCTGATGACACCTTGACTAAATAATAATAGTTAACGCTCAGCCATATTTTATTATTTGACTTTTAGGGATCAAACTCGATTAAAGATTAGCGCTTATATCAATTCTAAATTTGAATCTTTTCTTAGATTCAGGATTTAAATCTTGGTTGATCTTCTCATTACTATATAGTAAGATTTATTTTGAAGAAATTTGAAGTCTATGTTTTGTAGGAAAAGAGGAACCTGAGCTTTGATGACAAAAGTGTTATTGGTAGATGCAGTATTAGTATGTATCATTCTATTTTGTCATTTGTCGTATTTATTATGATTTAGCTAGGGAATTGATTATTTCATCACCATTAAACTCAAGTTAGTTATAAGTAGCCATCTATTTTGTCGTAATATTAAATCAGTCTTGGTTTCTATACTTGATTGTTGGAGGAAGGTTGTGTTTCTCATTATATTCTTCTCCATACATTCATGTTTGCATTGACTTAGATAATTGATTGATTAGACCTTAACTAGGAGATTATTCCCTATCACACCATTGTCAATCATAATTAATCATGGTTACAAATGATTAATATATTCAACTATAGCACACAATAAAGTCAACCATGGTCAACGTGGATAACGTTAACCCACCATAGTCAACTATGCTAACTCAAACAACCATGGTTAATTATAATTAAATAAAATTCATAATCGTGAATCAACTTATCCAAAGATTAGTACTATACTAACATCAACAATCACGATCTATTATAAACATGTTTAAACATACTTAGCATAAGACTTAAATATTAATCGTATAATTACCCTTATATATAATTAATCATATACTATTTCTTTATAATTACATTTTTAAACTATAGTTAATCACCATTTAGCTTTTTATATTATTATATTAGTGTTTATAAAATTTATCATAAAATCAAAATCTTATATCGTACCATATATAACATTAAAATATATAACATTAAATTAATGTTTTAAACTATACATATTAAAATATATAAAAATAAAACAAAATAAAAAATAAAAAATAAAAGAATATAAGACATCAAATATAAACTCGGCATACCAAAACTAATACCCAATTTAAACACAATTCAATGAAGCGGACTGTTGGCAACGTAATGATGTAGCCCATGTGTCCTTCACAACAATTTATGGGATTAACATATTGTCGCCCTACTTTAACCCTAGACGAACCCTAAATCTCTCATTTGCCTCTTCATTCATTTGCTTCTGCATGTGAGGTGGAGGCTAATACGCTGATGTGCGGGAGGTTACCACAGTGATGTGAGCTCGAGGCTGGGCGTTGGGCTTTGGTTTGTATTTGCTATTCGCTTGTTGCTAATTGTTGGGTTTTGGATTTATTGTGTGGAGTGCAGTTTCAGGTTGGGCTTTGGTGTTTGGCACCGGAGTTTGCTAATGAAACGGACGCGTAGAGCACCCTATGCCTCTGTGGGTTCATCCCTCCTTGTTTGGTTTGATGCTTGGCGATTTTGAAATGGTGCTTGGCACTGTAATTTATATTGTGTTATGCTACGGCTCAGGTTGTTGCTGTGTATTGAATCCAGGCCGAGCTACAACACGCTTCCAGGTGTTGTTGCTGGTGTATTGAACGGTAGCCGACATGGCTCGTGTTTGTTGTTGATGAGGTGAGCACGAGGCTCGAGCATTGGGGTTTGGTGTTTGGCGCTGATTTTGGCTTGTGTGTCTTACGAGGTATGACAAATGACTACGCTGTTAATCCATGTATATCGGCACATTGGGAGACTATTGTGATTCTTGCATTTTCCCTACAATAGGGATCAGTACCATTCATATGAAATATTATATGTTATCCAGACATACAAACTACCATTACATTTCAGTGTGTACCTGGAAAGCTAGTTGACTTTTTTCTGCTGTCCCAGTAAGGTCATAATCAGCCTATTCCAACTAGGCAGACACGTTAAGGTATATATCAACTGATTACCTCTTTCTGGTTTAAGTCTTATATTGCTGAAAATGTAAGTTTTGGCAATTTTTGCAGTAATAAACAAATCAAGTTCAATTAAATTAGCTACCAATATGTTAAGAAATTATGTTCAGACCCAAAAAAAGTTTGATTAAATTTGCTATACACCCTCCTATGGCATCAACTCTGCCAGATATTCGGTATATGATCCACTCCTGTCAGGCAAGGAGTGAGAGATGAGCCCCCAATTCAAGTGTTTGTCACTACCATAGAAAAGAAGGAAAGTAAAATTCCTGTTTCATACATTATTTGTGGGTTTCATATAATGTCCTTCATTGACAAATTTTAATAAGCACAAATCGATATAATATCATCTAAGAGTCACTTCTCATTGATAGCTTACTTAAGATAATATCTACAAAGGCTCCCTAGGACGAACAGCAAAGAGATTAGGTAAATGGTGGGAGGTCTTCAAAGAAAAATAGCTGAAGGAGAGGCTCAAAGAAAGGCAAAATTTAGACAGTGCCAACTCCAGGGAAGGAGGCAAGTATGACCATATTTTGGAAACAAGGTAATACATGCGTTTTCCAGTCTTCCTGACCTGGCGAGATTATTTTCCTTAACATTGATAAAGTCTTCTATACTAGCCCAGGGAAATTAGTTTCTGAGAATGGTTGAAAGATTTATCTTTGTTTTCTCTTATGCCATGTGCTCTTAAATCCAGGACTCTATAATTCGATATTTAGATAGGTTTAAGTATTGCAATTTTATTCTACATCTACCCTCAGAATTATAAAATGATTTTAATTATCCACTATGGATATGTATAGCTGTGAAATTTACTGATTTTTTTTTTTGCTTGCTATACTTGTATATCTCATAACACAAAAGTTTATTTACGAGTAACCGAATTTGTACTACTGGGTAAGGGATAAATTCATACAGCAGCATCCTAAGTTATTCTCTCATGTATCTATCCTATTAAAACCTTAAGGCATCGCACTGCAGATGATTTATTTGCTATTATAATTATGACCGCAAGTCCTTTCTTTTGCTAAATGTGATATTCCTATGTTTTTGGTTGCAAGTTAAGCGAAGGGGAATTTGGCAACTTGGCCCATGGGCTCCAGTTTTCCAACTGCTAACTCTGATACCAGATGTAGTGACCGCCAATTAATTGAAACTACCATGAATTGAAACAGAGCAGAAATTTTGAAATTCACTCAAATTTTGCATAATAAATCTGATATTACAATAACAAATTTCTATTACCGCTTCATTCTAAAGATTCATAACTAACCTTAATCTGATGTTGCCTCCTTAGCTTGAATCTTTCGGCCTCTTCCGGTAGCTGTCTCGAAGACACCTCCCCAAAACCACCACCCTACCGACCATTACGCCTGGCCCTAGTACATCTATGGACGTCCTAGCCCCTCCGAGCCCAAAACCCTCAAAATGGGTAATCGTAACCGACCGGCCCACTAACTCGGGTCCTAATGCCTCAAAAATATCCTCTCAGAATGCATGAATCAATCCCCAAAAGAATCCTCCTTTCTATGCCTCCTCCTTCACCTTTCCGAACCTTCACTCCTCACCAACCCTTATCCCTACATTTATTTCTATTTAATGGTCTTATCCTCATTTAATGTTCGATGATGATGGTTACGTTATCCCTTATGGGATACGGAACCCATTTAAACTTATATTTTATTTTCCCATTTTTAATACATAATTAATCAATTGTTTTAATTAATAATCAATTAATCACCAACCATTAATTTAATAATTAATCATTTAATGTCTCATTTAATAATTACTCATTCATTAACCCTTAATCAAGGAGTTAATCATACTTCACCTAATTATAATCAAAATAATTAATTATCAACTTATTATAATTAATTAAGGTTATATAATACTTAATTATAATTTAGCTAAGGTTTAGGATTATTTATGAAATTATTCATAGTAACAAGAAAAGGGTCATTACACACTGATCCCATTCCACTTCACTGTGATAACACCAGTGCCATCAGTCTCTCTAAGAATCCTGTACTTCATTCAAAATCTAAGCACATACCAATAAAATACCATTTTCTCAGAGAACAAGCTACAAAGAGAATTGTTCAAGTGAATTATATTCCTTCCATAGAACAGATAGCTGATATCTTTACTAAACCGTTAGCAGTGACCCCTTTTGAATATCTTCGTCAAAATTTGGGGGTTATAACTTATTTCGTCTAATCTGTTCACATGATCAGGGGGAGTACTTATTGAATATATGTTGTATTTCTAATCTTCTCATAGTTGACAGGGGGAGTAGGTATCGTAACAACTCAGGGGGAGTGTATTTCTTCTTTGACATTGATGTCAAAGGGGGAGAAAGTGTGGTAATTTCAAGAATGCAACAGTGGTGGTAATTTCAAGGATGCTACAGTGGTATAGTGGCATGTTTTTCAAGGGGTTGCCATCAATGCCAAAGGGGGAGATTGTTGGCATGTTTTTAGACAGAGGCAGAGTATGTGTGTTTGTCATTGATGGCAAAGATCATCATGATCAATAGCGTAGCTATAATGGAAAGATCAACAGTGTAAGCTCAGAAGGAGGAAAACAGTCAAAGCACGACAAAGGTTTCGTTTTGAAGTTTCGCAGATCGGGAAATCCAAAGGAAAGAGGTTCAAACTTGCGATATGTGAAATTGTGATAACAATCCTAACCATTGGAGTCATAGGACACGTGGCAAGCGATTGTAATTTCGATGACTTTCACATTTGAGGAGTCAATGGAGCATGGTGTGGGAACTCGCGATATGCGAGATCATGAAAAGATCTGGACCATCAAATCATCGATATTGTGGACCATTGATCAAGCATGACGAAGGACCATGAAGTTTCAAAATCACGATAAGATCTTGATCGTTGATCCAAGAGGGACATGTGGCGAGTGATTAAATTTTCACTGATTAGAAAGTCAAAGGAAGGAAATGATCTAACCTTGCAACTCACGATATGAGAAATCATGATAAGGTCTGGCCCGTGGTCATAGACAAGGTCACATTGTTCAAGGCTTAAGGGAAGAAGCTAGCGGTGTTAAGCTCCATCTCAGAGTTTCGTTGATTGCGACTTGGAGTATGATATTCTTCATCATAGGAATCACGATATGTGAGATCATGATGAGATATGGATCATCATATCATTGGATATCTTGACCATTGATCAGGCTCGATGAAGTTCATAAGTTCATGAAATATGAAGCGCCTTTTGGAGTAGCCTGTGGTCACTGTTGGTGGCCACGTGAGGGGAAGAAGATAGCGGTGCTAAGCTCCATATTGGAGTCTCAATGATAGTGACTTGGAGTGTCGAGACCCTTCATCACAGGAATGTCGAAATTCAAAATCATGAAATTCAAATTCTGTTTAGCGCTCGGTCACAGCTAGTGGGCATATGAAATAAATGTGAAATCCTGCGGATTTAATCCAACGGTGCTGGTTAATTAGAAACTTGATCGAAGGGTTATTGTTTCACCTCATAGGTAATTTATCAGTTACAATTCAGTTAGTAGAACTGAATCATGATTCTTGGACGGTTGGTGATTTCGTTGCTGATGCGTTTTCTTGGAGATTCAAGGTGTAACTGAATAAGTGGTATAGGATAAAATGGAAACGCAATGACTGTGGAAGGTTGGTTGTTCTAACTGAAACAATGAGATGAACTATAAGGAGGGTAAAATGAAAGAATGTAGAGGATTATATAAAACTCAAAGATGAGTAACAGTAACTGAACATATAGAAGCAAGAGTAGAATAGAATAATAACATGTAATAGAGAAGAACTGCAGAACAGTTTTTGAACCAGAGAAGAATTGCAGAACAATGAAGAAGGGGTAAGAATTGAATTACCTGTATTGTTTGTTTGTCAATCAATTATGTATAATTAGGGTAGTAGAGTGGTGCTAGGTAGGACTGTGGTCCTCTGATATTCGAGTTGGTGCTTGAATATTGGGAGTTGTAGCTTCCATATAGTTGTGGCTAGAAAACAGGGTGGCAGGGTGGTGCTTGGGAAAACACAGAGTTTTCTATATGCAAGTTGGTGCTTGTATACGTGGAATTAGGTGCTTCCATCCAGTCGGTGTTGGAACACTCAAGGATTTGGTGCTTCCTTCTAGTGGGTGCTATAGAAACCAGAGAGTTGGTTCTCTCAAACAAGTTGATGCTTGTATAAGTGGAAGTAGGTGTTTCCATCCAGTCAATGCTGGAACAGTTAGGGAGTTGGTGCTTCCTTCTAGTCGGTGCTAGAGAAACCAGAGAGTTGGTTCTCTCAACAAGTTGGAGCTTGTAAAATAGAGGTAGTAGCCTCACTTTGAGTTGGTTCTCAAACATAGATGATGTACAAAACTTAAAAGAATGCTTATCATTTCGAAAAAGAAGAGGTTTTCTCCCTTTATGGGTTTCCTCGTGAAAATCTGTCACTGTGTATATCTTTTGTGTGATTGATGCTCATTATTTATGTTGTTCATATGATATATAATATTGAAATCAATTGATGAAAGATTAAAAATGATTTTATAGGATTAAAATTGTTTAAGCACAGTGACCACAGATTCACCCTCCCCCTCCCCCTCTCAGTTGTCTTAGTAATTCCAACACTTCCTTAATGAGTCCTGATTTTTCACAAGATTTCACTCTTTATACTTTTGCTTCCGATCAATCTTATGCTACTGTGTTGACCCAAAAGAACGCTTAAAGAAATGAAATCCCCATTGCCTTTATGAGCTCAGCCTTCAAAGGAGCAGAGCTTAACTAACTAGTTGTAGATCAACATGCTTATGCAGTTTTCAAAGAAGTAAAACATTTTCAATCATATTTACTGAAATCCAGAACTAAATTCATTGTGCCTTATCCTGCTGTCAGAAACTTATTAGTACAAAAGGAATTTGGTAAAAAATAGACAAACTGGATGACATCGTTACAAGAGTATGACCTCGAAATTACCCCTGTACAAATTGTCAGAGGTCAAGGTCTATGCAAACTATTGGCTGATTCAGTTGAAGAGAAACAAAGTCAAATTAATGTCTTAACTGTAAATCAACATAGTCAAAATAAAATCTGTTGTACACAAGTTGTAGCTAATTCTTGGTTTGATGATATTAAGTTTTATCTAACACATGGTTCTTATCCTCACCATATCGATCCAAAAAAGAGAAGAGCATTAATACTAAAATCTACACCTTTCCAACTGGTAAATGGCGTATTATTTCGTAAATTTTTTTATAACATTCTCATGCATTGTTTGGAAAGAGATGAAGCAGAGAAAGTATTATTTGAACTGCATGTAGGTGAAGCTGGTGGGAACTTTGGTGGAGACACCATTGCTCACAAAGTATTAAGAGCTAGGTACTATTGGCCCACATTGTTCAAATATGCCCATGCATTATGTCGTAAATGCATAATCTGCCAAAAGGCTGTTGGACGAGTACAAAAGACAACATTCCCTTTGTAGTATGTTTCGGTAGATTCTCCTTTTCATTAGTGGGGTCTTGACATTATAGGGCCAATTAACCCCACTTCCTCACAACAGCATAAATACATCATTACAACAATGTATTATTTTACCAGATGGTCTGAGGTTGAACCACTAAAAGTGGTAAACACTAGTCAGGTAATATATTTCCTTAATTCAAACATCATTACTCGATTCGGTATTCCTGAGTGTTTGGTCTTCGATAATTCTTCCTACTTTTCATCCCTGGATATGAGTTTTTTTGCTTTGGAAAAAGGGATAAAACTGAAATATTTTTCCAGCTATTACCCCTAAGGAAACGACTTAGCAGAATCAACAAATAAAAACTTGATCAAAATCATCAAGAGGACAGTTTTCGCAAACCACAAAAACTGGCACAACGCACTTTCTAATGCGCTTTGGGATGATAGGGTGACACCGAAAAATTATGTTGGTAATTCTCCTTTCTTTCTCATCTACGGAAGAGAAGCAATTCTCCCTCATCATGTTCTACTTCCCTCTTTGCAGTTATTGAAAACAGTTCAGGAAGAGGATTTTCCTTCTCTTGAAAGTCGAATTAATGCTTTGCTGAAATTAGAGGAAGTAAGAGCACAAGCAAAAGAGAGATTGGATCAACATCAACATATTGTTAAAAGCTGGTTCGATTCAAACTATGATTTATATAGGAACTTCGAGGTAGGATATTTGGTTCTCAAATGGGATAAACCTTATGAGGGAAAAGGGGAACATACCAAGTTCCAGAACCTGTGGTTGGGACCTTTCTTAATCACTGAAAAACTAGGTCCTAGCTCTTTCCACCTACAGAATTTAGAGGGACAGCCAGACACCTTCCCGGTGAATGGCCAATATCTCAAAAGGTATTTTTTTTTATACTTCTAGATCCACCTTTTGTAGATATTTTTCTTTTTTGATTTATTTTTATTTTTATTTTTAGATTTTGGTTATTTTTATCTTGTTTGTTTTCGCTTCTTTTTGGTTAAATTTATGCCTGTGTCACCTTTTAGTTTGTGGAGGGGAGATGGAATGTATCATTATGAATCAAATGTTAAGGTCCTCTCAAGAGAATCAATGTTGTGAATTGTTGAAACACAGATTAACTAAAGAAAATTTATGTTTGAAACAGAATTCCTGGTCTCACTTTATAATTATGAGCAGAGATGGTCATGTTTAAATCTTTTTACGATGTCCCAACTTTTAAAGAAAGAAAATCAAGTATGCCTTCCTGTCCTTGAAAAAATGGTTTCATCAAGAAACTAACTTCAGATCATAATGAATATGACTGAGCAGAAAATTAAAGACTAAAAAATAATAAGTGTTCTAACGACTGGAATTTTCAGCATCACCCCGCTCTGTTGAATATCGTTAAATTTATATCAGATTGTAAACAATTTCTTAAGAGTTGTGGGAAGTGTTTGTAAACTTGTTGGGATATTGAACATGTCTTCTAGCAGTGGGTAAATGCATCCATGATTCCAAGAAAACTTCATTGGCGTACTAAACAGGCTCGCTGACAGTGAAGCAATGTCAGGTTAAAGAAAATTCTCAGGTATAAATTTTGATATTGGTCATAGGCATCCTTCATTTTGAATTGAAATTTCTTGGACATGGTAGAGGCATCAGAGTGGGTTAATTAACATCCCTTCTGAGGCTATGGATGCCTAATAGAAGTAGTGGCTCCGTCAACAGTATCAGAGCCATTGACTTGAATGTCGTTGCTCTCATTTTTAAATTTTGTCACCGGATTTCATTTGGAAAGGAAGATATCTGAAACTGGATTGTGTAATGATCCTTGTAATTCTTGATGTCCTTCAGTTGTCTTTGATATGTAATCATTCTAATCCATCCTAACATGAACTCGTTGGTGATGTAGAGATAACTGCTTCTCCCAGTAAGTCACCATTGTTGGAAGCCCCACACAATTTTCACCTTTTAAAGCAACAAATAATAATTCCTATAGCTGCCTACGCTTTGTCATATAAATATTTCTATTTGAAGGTTACTTTTCAGCTGTAAAAGGGTGTTTCGATTGTTCCTATTTTATTTTCATTTTCATGCTTCGTTCATGAATGAAAGCATGAATGAAGAATTGAAACTTATAATTATATTGCAATTGTGTCTAAGGCTTATGTCTCTAGAAGGGTAAATGTTCTTACAAATATTTTAAGGAATTTTGTTTTTCTTTGAAGCTTATCTTATATCAATAAAATAGTTGTTTTAAGTTGCTCATGGATTATGAGATATATCTTGAGTACTTGAATGATACACCAAGAATTGATTGCCAATAGACTATGGGTTTGTTTAATTTATAATTCTTGGTAAATCATTTTTCATTTCAAATTGTCGTTATGCTTTGGTTTGTAAAACACCTCTTCTCCTAACGTTAGAAAATAAACTCCACCCTTTACACAATGATGAGATTCAAACACACCCAGTCGTATCCTATATTCTCTTTGAGGTGGCAGTTTGAATCGACAGATCCATCATTCCAAGTTAAAGTATTGGGTTTCGTTCTATAATCTTGGCATTCATTACACAAAACGCCCTATTTTCTCAGTATGAAACCCCTTATGCTCTCATTTTGGTTGCGCTAGGGGTAACAGTGAGTTTTATTCCTTTGGTATTTTCTCTGGTTGCCTCTGTTTGTGAAAACATTCATGCTCACAGTGAATTTCGGCCGCCTTCATGCCCGCCTATCTGAACCCTCATGGCCTCGGTCGTCTGGATTGAGCCAAATGGACCCAGACTTTGCTACTATGTGATGATGCGAGAGAAGACCTTAAAAAATAGGGTTGGGTTATGTTTCTTGAAAATTTTTAGTGTTATAATTTACAGGCAGCCCAAGAGTTCTCCCTCACATTCAATGGGTGAAGAGATAAAGTGGGCGACATTCAATTGGAAATCATTGAGGAATTCCAGAGTGAGGCAATAGTTCTTCCCCTTTCCGGCTAAAAATGGTTTAAAAAATCAAAGTTGGACGAGGTACCGTGGGGTCTGTTCTTCACCTCCCAAAAAATTCAATGTTGCAACAAAGGTATGTTGATTTCTCTATTGAAAGATAGATGGCATGGGTTACTGGATGTGTTAAAGAAATTTGTGACTTGTGAAGGCTACTACAACCTTGTCTTCCTTTATCATATAAGATTAATCATGTAGTTTATTGGTTTCCAGTTAAACATGCCTTTTTACTTATGGAGGAGTTTATATAAAATGGATAAGAGATATAAAAGGCAGAGTTTGAATTCTAGTTTATTCCACCATGGGTTAATTAGGTTGTTGTTAGTCCATCATTTGAAACAACAAGGTGATGATTGTGATACTTTCCTAAATCACAACGGATTTGTTACACTAAACCCTGAAGAGATTCCTGTGGTTGATAAGCCTGTGATGGAAAGGCCTCATGTTCCTTCCAGAGACAAACCAATTTTCTTATGAAAAGAACCCTGTGATAAGGCTACGCTCGATTAGCCTATGTTCCATCAATAGGATGCTGACCCTAGGGTCATTAAATATCCAAAGCGTGAGAAGTATGGTTTCTCTAATACCATTGCAAAGACTGTAAATAAGAACTCATGCAAACTGTCAAGGAAGAATACAGATGTAGGGTTTAATAACAAAAGGGTTGGGAGATTGATCTTGAGGAGCCTATGAAATAGATCAAAATCTCATGTGATATCGATCGGGGCGACCAAGCTCCATGAAATCTCTAATTCCGAGATCGATTAGTTCTTGGAAGATGAAGACCCAAATTAATCTAAATCAGATATCATCTAGACTTACGATTTTGTAGATAATCTGCCACCATGCCTGAAACATAACAAAGATTTTCCAGCAATCAATTTCAGTCAAAAGCCCATAATGTATAGTGGCAGTGTTTTGATGCACAATTATGTGTTTCCTCAAACAACTGCCCCATCTCCACAGTGCGAAGTGTAACTACACTGGATTGGCCAATAGTATGTTGGCAAATATTGAACAACAACAGAAATGGCAGTGTTGATGATTGTTGTCTTTGATGGCAACAACAGAAATGGCATGATATGC
>SNQJ01S0013537.1:19322-37999 GCA_010110895.2 Picea sitchensis
AATAAGTGTGAATATACAAGCAAACTAACATGCAGTGCAAATTTTATAATACACGAATGAAAAATGCCTACTTACTTGCACTTACGGCTGAAGTTAGATCCTCCCACCTTGGTGGGGTTTGAGGAGGTGCCCATTGATAGGTAATGGGCACCTTCTTCCCTCCAAAGTGTAAAATTAATATAAATCGTCAACTTATTCCATTCCAACCTTGAAGGGTCCAACCCATGACTGAGTGCTTCATTTTACATTAGTTGGCTCTCCTTTCTGGGTATCCCACATCCATACCATGTCTCCTTCCTTGTACTTTCTAAATTTGTATTTGGTCATCCCTTGGAAAACCATGGTGTATTGTGCTGAGGGAGGAGGGTGGGCTTCTGTTGTAAACACTTCCTATTGGTATGGGTAGATTTGTACGTCATCTTCAGCTTTCTTTAATATCTTCACTGTCCCAATCTCTTTGTTCTTGAATTCATCTAGGAGTTGTTGGTATTCTTCTTTCTTGGGCCATTTGATCTGATCAAAGTCCTCTTCCACTGCAAAGGGAATATCTTCTGGAGAATACTTTTGAAGGGTTTGTATTATCTCGTCTTGTGCTTTTTCATTATTGAAGGGGTGAGTAATATATTTCATCTGATCTCCAGTTATTGGCACATTGAGAAGGCTACTATCGTTCCATTTTTCAAAGGCAATTGCAATAATGTGAGGTACATCTTAAGGGTGCCACCCAACATTGTAGCATACTTCCTAGATAACAACATTCCCCACACATCTCGGACATCAACTACCATGATGTCAATGTGGACTATATTCTCTAGATACTCCCTTAGGAAAACTTCCACATTCTCAACCACCCCATGTGTGGGTATGGCTTTAGATTTGAAGCCACATACATTTCTATAAGGCCATGTGACTTTCAAAACCACTTGTCGCATGAATTTAAGTGACATCATGTTGTCACCTGCACCTATATCTAACATGCAATTGTTGAGTCTCTTTCCATTCATTGTTAACGTCATGAAGAAAGGAGGGTTCTCACCATATTGGACCCTGAAGTTATCAGCTTGCAAAATAATAGGGGGTTCCATGGGTTCATCTGATCCTAGAAAGAAAGTTTCAAAGAATTCCTTGATAGACGAGATCTTAATTGCTTCTCTTAGGGGGAATTTTACATGCATCTTTGATAAATCCCCTTCGAGGTCAAAGTTTAGGTCAACCTTCATAGCCTTGGATGTCTTGGGAAGAGGTACCTCTGTCGGTGAGGGCTTTGCCTGGTCAGCGGTGGGTTGGTTCAACTTCTTTCTTTGGTACACCTGAAATTCTTGTTTCTTTAGCTTTTCTCGTGATTCCTGGTCCAAGTTGTTTATTACTGCCATCCTTGTTGATCTGGCTGCTTCTTTCACGACTTCTTGATTTTCTGCATCGGTGATATTTATTTGAGGAAACTCCATGAAATGCTCCATGTTGTTGACTTATTGATGGCCATTATTGTAAGGACACTCATGCTCCCAATGTGCTTCACTACATTCTAGGCACCAATCATTTTCATCAACAACATTCGCAAGGTCCAAGGTATTTGGAACTTCTTTCTCATTCTTCAATTTATAAAATTGGCCCCCTTCTAGAATTTCCCTTTGTACGGGACCCTGGGTGCTTGGGTCTGAGATATTTCCAAGTTGACAATCCTATTCATCATTTTCTCTTGATTGTTTATGATACCATCCATAGAGGCTTGGATCTTGGCGATATTGGCACACAGGTCTGAAGTAGGCTTAGCATTGTCAACTATCTTTGGTTTGGTGTCCATTCTCCCCCTTGGATTAGCTGAATGCTCAATCTTGTTTAAAATGAGGTTTCCTTCTATTTTAGTAGCGAGCTCTTAGGATTCCTGAATGGATTGGGGTTTTTTATCTCTGAGAAGATACCCTAGTTGGCCATTGAAAGATCTGGTGTAAATGTGGACGATGTAATCATCTTTCAGATGATGGCTTGTGGGGATCCTTTGCAAAAAATTATCAAATCTAGTATGGAACTCCCGAATGGACTCATTTTCATATTTGTCAAGGTTATTCAGTTGGGTGAGGAGCATGTTAGGGTCTTCTTTGACCCTCCATTTTTTGAGAAAGGCCTCTTCAATTCTGTCCATGGTTTTGATGCTTCCATTGGGAAGGTTCATATACCAATGGCTTGAGGCATCATAAAGAGTAGTAGAGAACAACTTCATGACTAGATCTTCAACATCATCACTAATGGGATGAAGCTGAAAAAATGCCCAAAAGTTGCTCATGTGCTCTTTGGCACTAATTGCATCAGTACCGGTGAATTTAGGCAACCAATTCTCATACTTGGGTGGAATTTTCCTAGGGTATCCTGGTATGGCTGACATGTCTAACAGTTTGCAAAGAGAAGATGACCATTGTCTTTGATTGTTGGTTAGGTTCGTTGTAGCGGTCTGAGAGATAGACATGATTCTTTAAGGAAGGATTTTCCTGAAGAATGATTTAAAAATAGAATAGTTCTTGGGAGGCTTCCTTCTAAAAGACAAAGGAGGATTATTTAACCTCTTTTTGGTTTGTGGAGTTGCCAGATAGTTTACTTGAAACTACCAAAGAGAAAAGGAAAAAAAACCTAGTGGAGTCTCCAGGTAATCTTGTAAGATAAAGATTCTCGAGGCAAGCTTACCGAAAAGTGTCGTCTAAGGAAGGTTTGATTCAGTGTTCCCCAGAAACGATGCCAAAATTTGATCGCACAGTTTGTAGATAGGAGAAGAGGCTACAAAGTAGAGATTCAAACTGGCGTAACATGAACCTATCCCACCTAATGTCACCACGATGGGATGGTTCTTTCTCTTTAGGGAGGTGAGGCCCAGGGGAGACGTCCCCGGTGACCTGGGGTTTTGAAGAGGCTAAAGGATAATTAGACAATGACAAGTTTCCCCCTTCATAGATCACCCTCAATCAGATGTTCCTAGCTAAATAACCAATAATAAAGTAAAACCCAAAGAAGTGTACCTTCCTAGAACAGAACAACAAAAAACTGATACTTGCAAGTTATTCAATGGGTTAGTACTTCATATAGAGACTATCTCATGTTCAGTATAAGAAATTTGAAAGCAAATGTTTACAAAATAGTAGTAAAAGTAAATGTCACTTCAACAATAAATACAAGAACGATATGGAATTCAATGCAAAAAATCGATACTTAACTCAATTAATGCCTTTAACTACCATAAAATTGCTCATAAAATGAAATGTTGTTGCATTAAATATGTAATAACCAAGGATGACATCAACAACTAGGGTTAGCAAGTTAGCTAGAGCTAGGGTTAGTGTAGTTATGGATTCAATTGAAAAGTTTTGAGAGTGTTTAGATCAAGTTCTTACATCAACATTGGAGGACTTAGATCAGTGCCTTATGGTTTAATGGAGTCATAAGTGAAGGACGCACACGTTGAAGGAGGAAATACTTAAAGGAATAGAAGGAAACGTTTTGAGGTGCTGCTAAAGCAAGGCCTTAAAATCAAAACCCTGGGGGAGAGAGGCTCACTCTGGTGTTTCTAAAGAAATGGCTCATGCTCTCTCCTCCTTCCCGGCAAACGACTAGCTCAATAATGAGAAAATATAACCAAAACAAGAGGGTTTGATGAGGGAGGTGTTTCTAAAGCAAGTCCTTTCAACAAACCCTAGAAAGAGTATGGCTCTGGTGTAGTAGACCTAGGCCAGGGATGTCTCACTCTTGTTGGCTTCAGGATAGTATGGCTAGCAATAAATGAAGAGAAGAAGAGGGTGTTGGCTCTCTTTTTGCTATCAATGGCTAAAAATGTCTCTATTAGGGGACATGAGACAAGGACCTACTTGTGTGCTTGTCACCTAGGGTTTTTGTTCAACAATAATCATAAATACATGCAAGAAATTAAACTACAACCTTTCATTGAAGAAGTTTTGCAGAAAAATACTTACAATTCACCAAGAAAGAAATGTGCAAACCCTAGTTGTAACACCTTCCTTCAAGAGAGAAGCCAAAATATGCCAAAAATATCTTCCTTCAACAAGTGCACATCACTTAATTCATGCAAAGACCCAAGATAGGGTGCAAAAATCAGACCTGACTAATTAGTGAGTAAGTTGTCATGAAAAAATGAAGGTAAAACTCCTTCATTCATACCATTCCATGACCTAATTTTACATTTTATGTCATGTAAAAGGCCGACAAGGCCAAAATACCAAAATCATATTGTTTTACATTAAATTGTAAAAATAAAACCCTAAATGAGCTAAAAAGAGAATAGAGCCCCCTCCAAGGGAGACATTAGCCCCTTTTAGGGAAAATGGGGCATCCTAGAGCCCTCCCTAGGCTTCTCCAACCTGCCACAGGTGCCAATACTACCCAGTCTGCCTCCTAAATTGTCCATACTGTTGGATGACATCATGGATGTGATGGGTGATGTTCTAGGCCTTCCAAGGCCACCATTCCACTGAAAAGGGGTCATCCCCCCTAGGCCAAACTCTGTCGGGGTGCCTCAAAGAACTTGGATCCATATCTATCCCATGTCTGCCCCCTGATGGGGTCTCCACATCCACCTGATGGGGTCTCAACATCCACTTGATGGGATCTTTAGCCCCATGAAGGTCCGAACTGATCATATCCTCATGTGTATCGGTCCAAGATGGTACCTGTCCATCGTGTATGGTCCTGCACACAAAAATCTATTCCCTCCATGGGCTCACTAGTCATAGAGATCATAACAATGTCAATCACATTTCATCATCAATATTAATAAACATATGCATAAAACCCCTAATAGACCAGTTAACATCTCAAAGACATTACACAAGCTTGCAATACAAGTTTGGGTAAAAGGACAAGGCGTCCTATTGGGCTAGTGTCCACAGAAAAGGGAAAGTTCCCAGAAAGACCTCATCCAAGCCATGTAAGTGAGGTGATGTGGTCAGGGGATGTCGAAGCGTGTGGGTGCAGTGAGGGACAAGGATGCATAAGTGTTACCTGTGGGTGCCTCTGTAGAAGGCGATTTGTATCCATCATGGATTCTTTCTTTCGAATCCCACTCTTTCCTTTATTCTTTCTTTATTCTTTTATTCCTTTTTAACTTTTTTTGTTCAAGAGCTAATTAGGGGACACTACCTTGGCATGGTGACCAGAGCTGACAGTGTTACCCATAAGTACTTTTGTAGAAATGAGAAGGTTGGCTCGTGATGAGACACCCTTTATCTTAGCCATGCAACCAAGAGTCATTGTCCTGGCATGGTAACCAGTTGGTGGCAATGTCATACTGCTAGGTACTGATGGACCTAATAGGTTGGCTCATGATGAGACCCCCTATCCTCTGACTAGGTCTTTGTTGTATTATTTTTTTGGGTCCCTCTTGTTTCTTATTGAGAAGCCTTTTATTTCTTTCTCAGAGATCCCTAGATGAAGCATATCAAGGCTCATTGTTAGCCTTTAATCTCTTACTAGCTTGCTTTTACCTTCTGGGCCTTTAGCCCCTTCTTCTCATGAGGTAAGGTGCAGTCCTAAAATAGGTCAACCAAATGCTTGGACAAGGGGAATGGGGTAGGTGAGCGGGAAACAAGATGTAAGAGTGGTGTTATGATGGGAGTGGACGATGGATTTTCATAAATCCCCCCAGTGGAAAACCAAAACCTATAAACATAGGCTTGCTAGGGCACCCTGTCAAACCCCCAAACATGGTCAAGTGAGAAAATGTAAGATCCGAGCATTTGTTAGAAGTAAGAGGAATTAGATGCATATATTTAAAAGTTTCAATGATCAAAAGTGACACATACCATGATACCTGCACCAATTACCTCATGGAGCAAGAACCACTTTTGATACAGGACCAATCCGATGGTGATGGATGTTGTTATTATTGTCAAGATAAAAGCTGACGTGAGAAACTGATGGGCCCTCCAAGGCCATATTCAGGTCAATCCTACCCTTGGTACTCTATATCTAGGACTTGTGGGCCTCAAGACATGATCTCCTAGTTATCCCTAAAAATTGGGGATAACACACTGGTCTTCTTTTAAATCCCATAGATCCCAATCACACCCCTACTCTTGTAGCTGGAGGATCTGGTATCCCACCTTCACCACCTCATTCATCTCCTTCCTCTTCAAGAGGTGAGTCATCTGATGAACGAAGTTCTTCATCTCAACCATCTCAGCCTTCAACACCACCTACACCCATGGAAAATCAAAACAATCCCGCCAGACCTTGGCTTGATCAAGATGTTGTGGTCATGCCTAGACCCCAACACCCTTTACCAAAACACCTGGAGAAATGGTTACCTAAGCTCGATCCAAATTCTAAGAAAATCACTAAAGACCACATAAAAAAATTCATGCTATCCATTAGACTCTAAAGTGTAGAACATGAAGATGTAGTATGTAGACCTTTTCCTTACACGTTTGAGGGCAATGCCTCTACCTGTTATTTCTCCCAACAACCTCACACCATTGTATCTTGGGATAAATTCGAGTCTTGTTTCCTAGAGAAGTTTGGAGATGATAAATCTCATGAATTCTTGGCCATGGAACTCTCCAGCTTAAAGATGAACACTAAAGAGAAGGTAAAATATTTTAACCAAAGGTTCATCACATTAAAAAATTGAATCCCCACTGATTCAATGCCCGCATAAAACCTTTTTGTGACATATTACACTAAAGCTCTATACCACAATGTAGCAATTTGAGTTAAAAGGTATAAGAAGTCAACGTTACTGGAAGCCTTCAAGGAGGCAAGCCAAATCGAAAAAAATATTTTGAGCTTGAAAGATAATCTTAGTAATGAGGAAAAAAAACCCCATCTTCTAAGAAGAAAATAGAAATTCTTCCTAGGCCTCCCCAAACCAAAACTCAATCAGAAACCTCGGATTTGGAAAGTTTACAAAAGGTCATCCATAAATTATCAAATCAAATTGTATACTTGAGGAGATCAGCTAAAGAAGCATCTTCAAGCAAAGGAAGTTACAAACCTCCTTTCAGAAAACCTTTTCCCTCAAACTGACCGAATCCAACCCCCGAGGGTATGGATTTTGAAATCTTACAATATGCTATACAGATTATCCTTGAAGCACATGATAACTTAGTCCCCCCTAATAATTTTGAACATGTGGTTGAAGAAGAAACAATCGAAGAAGAGGAATCATCTCCCAATGTCTTCGGACATTTTTTCAACAGTGTTTTTCAAACTAAATTTGAAACTGACCATCCTTACAACACCAGAAGCAAAAATCAGAGTAAAACCTCTTCCGAAATAAGTACTAATGTCCCTTCAAAACAATTTAAACAAACTGAAACAAAACAGAATTCAACAGCCCAAAGTTTAGAATATGATTTGATCAAAGATCTAAAGAAACTTAGAGCTAATATTTTTGTTTACGAACTTTTGAAGTTTCCTTTTCTTCTACAGAAAATGCTTCAAAACATTACAGAAAACAGTAAAAACAACAATCTGAATAGCAAGAAAATTGCAGAAATCATACCTAAAACAACTCAAATTGTCCTTGCTAAAACAACACTTGAACCCTTAGATAAAAGGGACCTCACTAAAAAAACTGTATCAAATGTAGATAAAGTAATTTCAGGGACAACGACTAAAAATCAACAAAATTCTACTGTTAATACTCGCAAAAATGTCCCACCTTTCTTACTAACTTTTGAAATTTTCAATATAAATGTACGTAATTTCATGGTAGATTCTAACACATCATCAAATGTGATGCCTTTGTCTGTTTGCCAAAATATCAATGTTGAAGTTCAATCTTCTAGTCTTAAATTCATTCAGCTCAATCGGACGAATGTTAAGGTAATTGATGAAATAAAGAATGTACTCGTTAGGCTATTCTCTAATACTAAGGTTCACCAAATTATTGATATCATTGTTGTTGACATCCTTGAAGTTTATGGTTTATTCTTAAGCAGGGATTGGTCCAAACAACTACATGGATACTTTGCAATAGACTGGTCTCATTTGTGGCTACTAGAGAATGGAAAGCCAAACAAAATTAGGATTAATCGTGAATGTTACATGGATTTGAACAACGCTAATGATCCATTTATTGCTTCCACTAATTCACTCAAAATGCAGGGAACGAACACCTTCTTCGGTAACTTCATGGTTGAAACCTCCGCCATCACTAATCCAGAACGATAGTCAGAGCTCATGACATGCACCCAGTCATCAGCTTTACCAAATGTGCTAAACACTACAGACGAAGCTCACATATGGTCACTTTACTTTGATGGATCCAACTCTAGAGAAGGAGCTGGTGCAGGATCTATACTCATCGACCTGGAAAGTAATAAAACTTTTATCACCTATCGATTATAGTTTGAATGTACAAACAACATCACCGAATACGAGGAACTTTTGCAAGGACTCAAGAAAGTGGTAGATATGAACGTACATAACTTAATGGTATTCGGTGATTTGGAAATTGTGGTCAGACAGGTAACAAAATCCATGCATTTCCTATCACCACACCTGAAAAGTTATCAAACCGAGGTATGGAATCTAATGCACAAGTTTTATGTATTTAACTTCAATTCCATTCCGAGATTAAACAATTTTGAGGATGATTTATTAGCTAACGTCGCTTCCAAACTTTTTCCCACAGAAGATCTTTCTCCAAATGCATTTTCAATTGAGTTATTATTCAGACCATCAGTCTTAGACAACGTCACTAATTGGAGAGTGTTTGATGATGATCAACAGATCATCAGTTTTTTGCACATGGAGGACACCTTCCAAGGTGCGGTTATTGATGAAGGCACCCACGATGAAAATCTCTGCAATTTTACAGTAATATCAGACCTGAGGTCTCCCGAATCAACATCGGATTTGGTAAATTCTATCCCTAAATCCATGGTAAGAATAGAAAAGTTTTATGATTTGCATGATAAATTCAGAAAATCGGTAAATTGTAAAACAAACAGTTCTTCCTTGACTCATGAAAAGGTAAATATAGGAACTAAAGATAATCCACAATATATCAATCTGGCAATGGGATGTTCCGAGCAAGAGCGGTCCGCTTTTATTAAACTATTTAGAGAATTAAAGGATGTATTTTCTTGGACATACGATTATTTGAAAAATTTTGAACCTAACATAATACAACATATAATCCCCATGAAACCCCAGAATCAATCTTTTCAGCAGAAGCTAAGAAAAATGCACCCTAAGCTAGAACCGACAGTAAAAAAAGAACTAAATAAATTATTGAATGCAAAGATAATATCCCTAGTAATACACACACAATGGGTGTCTAACCTCATCCCTATAAGGAAGAAAAGTGGCGAAATTCGACTCTGTGTCAATTTTCGAAACTTGAACCGAGCGTCTAACAAAGACAATTATCCTGCTCCTCCAATGGAACAAATTCTTCAGCAGGCATTTGGTTCTGAAAGACTATCACTGCTAGACGATTTTTTGGGATACAACCAGGTCCTCATGTCTCCCCCAGACCAGTTAAAAACCACTTTTCGTACCCCATGGGGTACTTACGCCTACAGGAAAATGCCTTTTGGGCTTATAAATGTCAGTTCCACTTTTCAAAGAGAAATGGATATTGCTTTTCGTGGTCTCATCAATCAATCTATAGTGGTCTATCTTGATGACGTTTGTACGACATATTTCTCAACCCTAAGAAGTCTATCTTTGTAGCGGAGAAAGGAAAACTTCTCAGATTCATAGTATCCAGTGATGGGATGATCATCAATCCTGAAAGAACTCAAACCATAGCCAAACTTCCTCTCCCCTCCAAAAAATATATGCAATCTTTTTTAGGCCAGATCAATTTTGTCAGAAGGTTTGTCCTGAGTTTTTCAGAAATGGTAAGGCCACTGAAAAACTTAATTAAAAAGGATGTTCAGTATCATTGGGGACCGAAGGAAAATAAATCTTTTGATTCCATCAAAAAATCCATAGTGGAGGCTCCTTCCTTAATGAGTCCTGATTTTTCACAACATTTCACTCTTTATACTTTCACTTATGATCGATCTTATGTCATTGCGTTGACCCAAAAGAAAACTGAAAGAAATGAAATCCCCATTGCCTTTATGAGCTCAGCCTTGAAAGGAGCAGAGCTTGAATACCCGACTATATATCAACAAGCTTATGCAGTTTTCAAAGAAGTAAAACATTTTCGATCATATTTACTGAAATCCAGAACTAAAGTCATTGTGTCTTATCTTGTCGTCAGAAAATTATTAGTACAAAAGGAATTGGGTGAAAAATGGGTAAACTGGATGACATCGTTAAAAGAGTATGACCTCGAAATTACCCCTGCACAAATTGTCAGAGGTCAAGGTCTGTGCAAACTAGTGGCTGATTCAGTTGAAGAGAAACAGAGTCAAATTAATGTCTTAACTGTAAATCAACATAGTCAAAATCAAATCTGTTGTACACAAGTTGTTGCTAATTCATGGTTTGATGATATTAAGTTTTATCTAACAAACGGTTCTTCTCTTCACCATCTCAATCCAAAAAAGAGAAGAGCATTAAGACTAAAATCTGCACCTTTCTAGCTGGTAAATGGTATATTATTCCATAAACATTTTGATAACATCCTCATGCGTTGTTTGGAAAGAGATGAACCAGAGAAATTATTATTTGAACTGCATGCAGGTGAAGCTGGTGGGCACTTTGGTAGAGACACCACTGCTCACAAAGTATTAAGAATTGGGTACTATTGGCCCACGTTGTTCAAATATGCCCATGCATTATGTCGTAAATGCATAATCTTCCAAAAGGTTGTTGGACGAGTACAGAAGGCAACATTCCCTTTGTATCATGTTTTGGTAGATTCTCCTTTTTAGCTTTGGGGTATTGACATTATAGGGTCGATTAACCCCACTTCCTCCTAGTAGCATAAGTACATTTTACAACAACATATTAGTTTACCAGATGGTCTGAGGCTGCACCACTAAAAGTGGTAAATACTAGTAAGGTAATATCTTTCCTTAATTCAAACATCATTACTTGATTCAGTCTTCCTGAGTTTTTGGTCTTCGATAATGCTTCCTACATTTTTTCCCGCGATATGAGTGTTTTTTCTTTGGAAAAAGGGATAAAACTGAAATATTTCGGCAGCTATTGCCCCAAGGAAATGCCTTAGTAGAATCAACAAATAAAAACCTGATCAAAATCATCAAGAGGACAGTTTCCAAAAACCACAAAAACTGGCACAACACACTTTCTAACATGCTCTAGGCTGATAGGGTGACATCGAAAACTTCTGTTGGTAATTCTCCTTTCTTTCTCCTCTATGAAAGAGAAGCGATTCTCCCTCCTCATGTTCTACTGCCCTCTTTGCAATTATGGCAAACAGTTTAGGAAGAGGATTGTCCTCCTCTTGAAAGTCGAATTAATGCTTTGTTGAAATTAGAGGAAGTAAGAGCACAAGAAAAAGAGAGACTAGATCAGCATCATCATATTGTTAAAATATGGTTCGATTCAAACTATGCTTCGGATAAGAACTTTGAGGTAGGAGATTTGGTTCTCAAATGGGATAAACCTCATGAGGGAAAAGGGGAACATACTGAATTCCAGAACTTGTGGTTGGGACCTTTCTTAATCGCTGAAAAACTAGGTCCCAGCTCTTTCTGCCTACAAAATTTAGAGGGATAGCCAGACACCTTCCTGGTGAATGGCCAACCTCTCAAAAGGTATTTTTCGTGATAGTTCCAGATCCACCTTTTGTACATATTTTTCTATTTTTATTTATTTTTATTTTTATTTTTAGATTTTGGTTATTTTTATCTTGCTTGTTTTCGTTGCTTTTTGGTTAAATTTATGCTAGTGTCACCTTTTAGTTCATGGAGGGGAGATGGAATGCATCATTATGAAGAAACTGTTAAGGTCCTCTCAAGAGCATCAATCCTATGAATTGCTGAAACACAGATTAACTAAAGAAATTTTTTGTTTGAAACAGACTTCCTGGTCACACTTTATAATTATGACCAGACACGATCATATTTAAATCTTTTTACGTTGTCCCAGCTTTTAAAGAAAGCAACTCAAGTATGCCTTCCTATCCTTGAAAAATTGGTTTCATCAAGAAACTAACTTCGGATCATAATGAAGATGACTAAGCAGAAAATTAAAGGATGAAAAATAACAAGTGTTCTAAAGGCTGGAATTTTCAGCATCACCCCACTCTGCTGAATATCGTTAAATTTATATCAGATTCTAAACACTTTCTTAAGAGTTGTGGGAAGTGTTTGTAAAGCCCCCGGGATACTGAACAGGTCTTCTAGCAGCGAGTAAATGCATGCATGATTCCAAGACAACTTCATTGGGGTACTGAACAAGCCCACTGACAACGAAGCAATGCCAAGTTAAAGAAAATTCTCAGGTATAAATTTTGATATTGGTCATAAGCATCCTTCATTTTGAATTAAAATTTCTTAGATAGGGTAGAGGCGTCAGAGTGGGTTAATTGACATCCTTGCCAAGGCTATGGATGCCTACTAGTAGCAGTGGCCTTGTCAACAGTATCAGAGACATTGACTTGAATATCGTTGCTCTCATTTTTAAATTTTGTCACCAGATTTCATTTGAACAGGAAGATATCTGAAACTGGAATGTGTAATGATCTTGGAATGCTTGATGTCCTTCAGTTGTCTTTTATCTATAATCATTCTAAGTCTTCCTAACATGAACTCGTTGGTGATGCAGAGATAACTGCTTCTCCCAGTAAGTCGCCATTGTTGGCAGCCCCACACAATTTTCTCCTTTTAAAGAAACAAATAACAATTCATGTAGCTGCCTATGGTTTGTCATACAAATATTGCTATTTGAAGGTGACTTTTCAGCTATAAAAGGGTGTTTCGATTCTTCTTATTTTTTTTTTTTCATGCTTCATTCATGATTGAAAGCATGAATGAAGCATTGAAACTTATAATTGTATTGCAATTGTATCTAAGGCTTATGTCTCTAGAAGGGTAAATGTTCTTACAAATCTTTTAAGGAATGTTGTTTTGCTTTGAAGCTTATCTTATATCAATAAAATATTTGTTTTAAGTTGCTCGTGGATTATGATATATATCTCGAGTACTTGAATAATATACCAAGAATCTATTGCCAATAGACTATGGGTTTGTTTCATTTATAATTATTGGTATATCATTTTTCATTTCAAATGGTCCTTATGATTTGGTTTGTAAAACACCTTTTCTCCTAACCTTAGAAAACAAACTCCACCCTTTACACAATGATGAGATTCAAACACACCCGGTCGTATTCTGTATTTTGTTTGAGGTGGCAGTTTGAATCGACAGATCCATCATTCCAAGTTAAAGTCTTGGGTTTTGTTATGTACTCTTGGCATTCATTACAAAAAATGCTTGATTTTCGTGGTATGAAACCCCTTATGCTCTCATTTTGGTCATGCTAGGGTAACGGTGAGTTATATTCCTTTGGTATTTTCTCCGGTTACCTCTGTTTGTGAAACCCTTCATGCTCACTGTGAATTCTGGCCACTTGTCTGAACTCTCATGGCCCCGGTCATCTAGATTAAGCCAAATGGCCCCCATACTTTGCTACTATGTGATGATGTGAGACAAGACCTTAAAAATCAGGGTTGGGTTGTGTTTCTTGAGAAGTGTCAGGGTTATAATTTACAATCAACCCAAGAGTTCATGCTCACCTTCGATGGGTGTAGAGCTAAAGTGGGTGACATTCAATTGGAAATCACCAAGGAATTCGTGAGTGAGGCAACAAGTTTTCCCCTTTCCAGACAAAAATGGTTTAAAAACTCAAAGCTAAACGAGGTACCATGGGGTTTGTTCTTCACCTCCTGAAAAATTTAGTGTTGTGACAAAGGTATGTCGATTTCTCTATTGAGAGATAGATGACACGGGTTACTGGTTGTGTTAAAGCAATTTGTGACTTGTGAAGGCTGTTACGGCCTCGACTTCCTTTATCATATAAAATTACTCATGTAGTTTATCGATTTCTAGTTAAACATACATGTTTACTTATGGAGGAGTTTATATAAAATGGCTAAGAGATATAAAAGGCAGATTTTTAATTCCAGCTTATTCCACCATGGGTTAATTAGGTTGTTGTTAGTCCATAATTTGAAACTACAGGGTGACGATTGGGATACTTTCCTAACTCACAATGACTTTGTTACATTAAACCCTGTAGAGATTCATGTGGTTAGGAAGCCTATGATGGAAAGGCCTCCTATTCCTTCCAGTGACAGACCAGTTTTCTTATGCAAAGAACCCTGTGATAAGGCTACGCTCGATGATCCTATGTCCGAGCAACATGATGATGACACTAGGGTCATTAAATCTCCTGAGCATGAGCAGTATGTTTTCCCTAATACCATTGCAAACACCGTAAATAAGCACTCATGCAAACTGTCAAGGAAGAATCTAGACGTAGGGTTTAATAACAAAAGGGATGGGAGATTAATATCGAGGAGCCTACGAAATAGATCAAAATCTCATGTGAGCTCGATCAGGGCGATCAAGGTCCATGAAAGCTCTGATTCCGAGATCCAAAATTTCTTGGCAGATGAAGACCCGAATTACTCTAAATAGGATCTCAGTTAGACTTACGATTTCGTAGATAACCTGCCACCATGCCTAAAACATGATAAAGATTTTCCAGGAATCAATTTCAGTCAAAAACCCATAGTAGATAGTGGCAATGTTTTGACACACAGTCATGTGTTTCCTCAAACAACTGCCCCAGCTCCATAGTCCGAACTGTGCCTACACTGGATTGGTCAATATTACACACATGTCCCTTTCCTTCAAGCGAAGATCAAGACCCTTACAGCTTATAATGACTTATTAGCAATTGAAAACCATGAGATCAAGATCAATGCATAAAGGCAAGGAAAACGTTTCAAAAGGATTGTCAATGTCATACTAAAAAATGTTGAGTGTGTCAAAGCAGTGATTAACTTTGAGATTCTAGGATTCAAATTTAGTATCCAATTCAAAGGTAAGATTTGTTGTTTATCTTAGTTATGTTTTTATTGTTATTTTGGATTGATTTAGATTTTTGTTGGTTAAAATAAGACTAGCTACAGAAGCAACAGATTCTGTAGCGAGTCAATTATCATGTAAAATTTTGGGAGATATTAGTTAAATAAATGTCTAATTTATTCATTTCTTTTTCTTTCAAGATATCCTGTATCTTGTGGTGGTTTCAAAAGATGGAGTATTTCTGGACTTAGTTAATTAATCATTTCTTTTGGCTCATTTTGTTAAACAAAAAAAAGAAAAAAACTTTTATAAATTTTGGGAGATACAGTTTGATATTGAGTGGCTTTATGACCCTCTATTTTTGTAACTAGCAAATCATCTTGAGATTTGATCCTATCCTACAAGATAGGATGTTTAGTTTACAACAACTCTTTAAATACTACATATTTTTGTAATGAAGGCATCTTAGCTTGGGGCTGAAGGTGGACGATTAATTCACGAACTTGAATGGAACAACAATTCACATTTTATCTTTAGCTTCCTGTAAATGGTGTTTTCATTTATACTTTGTTTATCCTAATAAACTAATAGTTTTTTTATAGCTTTAGACTTCACAATTTGTTATGTTTTGGGGATAATTCTTTTATAAATATCGTTCATATTTGATGCTTCAAGATATTTACAGTGTGATCATCCATTCATCTTAAACGACATGATTTCTTTTTAAGTTTTAGTTGAATGATTAAATGCAATGTTGTTACAATCAAATTTATCTTAATGTAATTGCTTGCAATCATAAGATCACAAAACCTATTCTTATCATTCATTATGTTATTAAAACTCAATTGCCAACACATTTTTCTACATTTATTCAGAATAGTCTTAAGGCTCATTGTAGGTTTCTCACTTGGATGTGGTAGTTGGATGTTATCTAATCATGCATATGCTTGGATACATATCGTTAACTCACTAACATGTTAGTTTATTTGCATTTCTCTGTCATTTATTTATCAATGAAACTCGAATGTATGGTTTGGCATTTGACTATCCACACGTTTTTGTTTCATAGTATTTTTTCTTATTAGTTTAGATTTATAAAGAAAAAACGATTTTTTTTTTTATGTGCTTTCTTTATCTGTTTCTTCGAATCAATTATTTTTCACATTGAGTTTCGTTAGTTTAGATTAAAACTTGCAGTTTGTATATCATGTATATAAGTAAGATAAGTAAATCTTCTATTTAAATAAATCTACAATAGTTACATTATACGTATGTACATATATATATAGTGATTGGTAATTAGTTAGTTATTTCATTTCTTTTATTTGTTTCTTTTAGGACTTTTAGATTGGCTAACGGAGCCATTAAACCCGTCGAAATGAGTTACGCCGAACGGCTTGGATTATTTAGACAACCCCGGATGAGACTCGTTCTTCCACAACCCCGGATGAGACTCGTTCTTCCAGTGGACGAACGGTCATTTTCACCCGTCAACAGACCCTAAACTTACTCCAAGGTCAAAGTCAGTTTCAACCCAATCTCACTCTTAAAATTCTCCATTCTTCCTTCAGTAGCTTTTACTTATAAATTTCAATTCAATCCAACTTACTCCCATACATAATAATAAAAAACTAAAACCTTATTAAATTTTAAGAACAAATCAAAATCCCCTCTCCCTATATATTAAATTAAAGTGATTTTAAAATAAATTAATCTATTTTTTAAAATATATTTTTAATAAGTATACTATTACACATTCATGTATAATATATATATATTATTATTATACATTTAAGTTAATGTATAAAATATACATGTTATTGTGGGGTTGAGAAGTATACTCATTAAAGTAATAATAAAATTTTAAAATAATAATTCCTTATGTTACATGAACATCTCCTCTCTAGTGGGTTGTATAATGTCTCTTTATGCAATAACAAATTTAGAGTCATCTTAATTCTAGTTTTAATTTATCTATCAAATTTCTTGAAATGCAAATCATTTTTAAAGTGCAAAACTTGAGGTAAGGTTAAAGATCTTTGGAGGTGAAAACCTTTTTTAGAGTGAAAAACTTGAGGAAAGGTTAAAGGTTTGCACCTCAAGAGATTTGACCCCTATCAACACTTGATAGATCCACTCTTAAGATGAAACTAAGCCTGATCTAGAGTTAATATGGATCTAGGATGGACTTTTACATTATATATTATTATTAATATATAATAATAATAATTTAATTTTAAAGTCACCATCAAGTAGATATCAAATTGGTATATGAGATCTCTTGTTTGTGAAACAAGAGACTCTAGTAGATATCAAATTGGTGTATGAGATTTCTTGTTTGTGGGACAAGGGACTCCTCCACTAAATTATTTGACTCAACAGAAAAAACATAAAGATACCTTATTGATATAAGTTCAATTGAAAACTCAATATACATGCTGATTACAAGGTATTCTTTGTGTATTTTAATTGATGAATCTATTGATATCATGGTAGAATATATAATATGAGCAACTTCATTCTGATTATTTGGTTCTTTCTGTGTGGAAGGTGAAGCCTAAAAGTTATTAGTTCCTTTGATTAAAAGTTATTAGTTCAGCCTTTTATACTAAGGATCAAATAGATATCAAATTGGTTTATCAAATTAGTTTATGAGATTTTTTTTTTTTTTTGATAAAGGGACTCCTCCACTAAATTATTTGGCTTAACAAAAAAACATATAAATACCTTATTGTTCAATTGGAATCTCAATATACATGCTGACTTAACAAAAAAACATATAAATACCTTATTGTTCAATTGGAATCTCAATATACATGCTGATTACAAGGTATTCTTTGTGTATTTTTTTAATAAAGGGACTCCACTAAATTATTTGGTTTAACCAAAAAACATATAAACACCTTATTGTTCAATTGAATCTCAATATACATGCTGATTACAAGGTATTCTTTGTCTATTTTAATTGATGAATCGATTGATATCATGGTAGAATATATAATATGAGCAACTTCATTCTGATTAGTTGGTTCTTTCTTTGTGGAAGGTGAATGGACTCTCTGCAAAAGTTGTTCTCTCCTCCATTCTGGACGGTGAGGAAGCCTAAACGTTTTTAGTTCCTTTAATTATTCATTTATCAGGCCTCTGTGTTCCCGTTCATACTCACTCTCGTAAAATGTAAAACATGATGATGAGGAAGGGAATCGAGGGTGGGATAGGGGAAAGCTTACCTCCTACTGATTTTAAATCCACACTGTATTTCGATGGATCCTGCAGAGGCAATCCTGGCACTGCAGGCATTGGCATCATGCTAAAAAAATAGTAATGGCCAAGTGATTGAGAGTGTTTCCCGTCTTCTCGGCTACCAATTGACTAATAACGTAGCCGAATACTCATTGCTGGACTTCAACATGCTCTCAACAGGGGTATCACAGATATTGTTGCGTATGGAGATAGCGAACTCGTTTGCAACCACGTAAGTCTTTTGCTCCCTCCTCTTATAGATTTTTAGTTTTCTAGGTATCCAAAGAAATCGCTCGGTGAGTGTACGGTATTTATGAACGGGAAGTACTGAGTGAACGATGTGAGGCTCACGAGGCAATGCAACACCGTATTACATCTCTTCGACAAGTTTCAGAGATGTCAGGTGGTGCATGTGCGTCGAGAGGCAAATGCCGAGGCAGAGACCCTAGCAAACCGTGGAAACGACGAGAA
>SNQJ01S0013537.1:38009-63770 GCA_010110895.2 Picea sitchensis
AGAAAGCTTCGCAATACCTTCTCCACAATTTTCTGATCGGGAATGTCTTCACCTTGACTTCGAATTTGATGGACGAGGTGCTTTACACTCGTCATAAACTGGTCGACTGTCTCTGTATCTTTCATAAACATTATTTCAAAGTTCCGTCGCAAAGTTTGCAACTTGACGGTCTTCACTTTCTCGGTTCCTTGATAGATATTCATGAGAGTATCCCATGCTCCTTTGGCGGTGCTCTCGCCTTCAATTTTCGGAAAGATGGACTCATCCACCCCCTAAAAGATAAGCCATAAGGATTTTGCATTTTTCTTGACCACTTCTGTGTAAGTGCGTCTCGCATCCCGATCCAATGCATCTCGATCTTCAGCTTTCAGCAAGGTAACTCCATCTTCGACAATCTCTAAGCATTCATGACAGCTCAGAAAAACTTTCATCTTGGCTACCCAAGTGCTGTGATTCGACCCGTTCAAAACAGGTGCTTGCATGAGAGCCTGGGTGCTCATGCTGGCCATTTTCTGCGCAAAAAAAATTATATACCGGCAACAAAAAAAAATTGGACAGAAAAAAAACAGTTTGCAATTCTTACAGAGCTTGCTGAAAAACGTTTTGCAATTCAGCAAGCTGTACAGAGGCTGGATCTGTAGCCTTCTCTGATACCATGAAAACAGATCTGCGGAAGATAGAAAAACGGATTGTAGAACAGAGAAAACAGAAAACGATTTGACAAAACCGCAGAACAAAATAGCAATAACAGAAAATGAATTGCCAGGACAGAACGCACAAAACACACACTCAGATCTCATTATTGAATTGGTATTTAAAAGGAATTACATGTAAAAGGAAAGCTTCGTAAAAAACGAAGTGTCTCACTCAACTCAGCGATAAAAACAAGGAAGCAAACAACTAACAGTTAACTAAATCAATCAATGGAGAAAATCTAGGAGCAAATCGCTCAACTTATTCGTCTAACAGAGAAGCCGGTCGATGACAATACTCCCGAAATCTTGCAGCGCTGCAGAAGTCGGGAGGGAGCCAGGAAGTATATTCTATAAAAACGGTGCGCGGGTATCGCTCAGCTACGCTTTATTCTGGACACCATTCGGACCTATTTCCCAGATTCCTACGCCGTTGTTAAGCAGCGCTATGTTCAAATCCAAGACGAAATGCAAATTAATGACAATAACGTATGTATGGCATGTATACTTGCGGAGTACTAGGTTTTATATCTGGGATTTATAGGGTTTATTTGGATGGGAAATCATTAGAAATTAAATACAGATCGTTCTAGAATGCCTGTGGATTTTTGGTTTCTGGCTCATTGATATAACATGATGTTGTTCTAATTGAATTGAAGTTGACTGTTACCTGTTAGTTTTAAAAATGTACTAAAGTATTTAATATTTAATTCTGAACAATAATTTTTATGAATTGTGGAGTAAATTTCAATCCATGAATTGTGCAGTGTAACATGATTAGAGAAAATATCTATTTGGTTATTTATGTGTGGTTATTTAAGGCGGTGTCTAATTGTTCTATGTTTTGGCTTTTTTTATCTTAATCCAGTGATATAAATTTTCTGTTGTTTGAATGTAGAAATGGATTCAACATGCTGAAAAACCCATGAGACAATTGGATTACACATAAGTAACCATTCAAATATGCAGGTCCAACAATTTTTGGTCATGTTATCCCCACTTTTTAGGGATATCTAGGAGATCATGTCTCGAGGCCCACGGGTCCTAGTCATGGAGTACTGAGAGCAGGATTGACTTGAGCATGGCCCTGCAGGGCCCATCTTTTCTTCTTCCATCAACTTTGTCTTGTCAGCAGCAACAACATCCATCACCATCGGCTTAGTCCTGTATCAGAGAATGTTCTTGCTCTGTGAGGTAATTGGTCTAGGTATCATGGTATGTGTCACTTTTGATCATTAAAACCTTTAAATATATGCATCTGATTCTTTTTATCTCTAACAACTGCTTGGATCTTACATTTTCCCACTTGACCATGCTTGGGGGAATTGACATGATGCCCTAGCAAACCTGTGCCCATAGGTTTTGGTTTGCCACTGGGGGAATTTCTGAAAAACCATTGTCCGCTCCCATCATAACACCATTGTTTCATCTTATCTCCCGCTCATTTATCCAACTCCCCTTGTCTGGGCATTGGGTTGACCTATTTACAGGATGGAACCTTATCTCGTGGGAAGAAAGGGCTAAAGGTCCAGAAGGTAAAAGAAGATGGTAAAAGACAAACGCCTAGAAATAAAACCTTGACATGTTTTGCCCAAGGATCCCTGAGAAGGCAGTAAAAAGCCTCTTAGCAAGAAACAAGAGGGACCCAGAAAATAACAAAACAAGATCTACTCAGAGGATAGGGGTTCTCATCATGAGCCAACTTATTTGGTCCATGGGTACCTAGCAGTATGGCATTGCCACCAGCTAGTTACCATGCTAGGGCAATGACTCTTGTTTGCATGGCCAAGGGAAAGGGGGTCTCATCATGAGCCAACCTTTTCATCTCTGTGAAAGTGCATGTGGGTAACGTTGTCAGCTCTGGTCACCATGCTAAGGCAGTGTCCCCTAATTAGCTCTTGAACAAAAAATCAAATAAAATAATAAAGAGAATAAAGGAAAGAATGGTCTTGGAAAAAAGGCATCCACGATAGGTACAACTCGCCTTCTACAAAGGCTCCCACAGATAACACCTTTTTTCATCCTTGACCCTCACTGCACCCACATGCTTGGACGTCCCATGACCACCTCACCCACCTACACGGCTTAGATGAGGCCTCTTTTGGGAACTTTCCTTCTCCAGTGGACACTAGCCCAATAGGACCCCTTGTCTCTTTCTCCAGTCTTGTATTGCATGCTTGTGTAATGTCTTTGAGCTATTGACTGATGTATTAGGGTTTTTATGCATATGTTTAATAATATTAATGATGAGATGTGATTGACATTGATATGATCCTTGTGACTGATGAGCCCATGGAGAGCATAACTTTTGATGTGCATGACCATGCTTGATAGACAGGTACCATTTGGCCCGATACACATGGGGAGATGACTATTTCGGACCTCTATGGGGCTGAAGAGCCCACCAAGTAGATGGTGAGACCCCATCAGGGGGTAGAGACAGGATGGATATGGATCATGTCCTTTGCAACGAAGAAGAAGAAGAGGATGTTCCATCGAGGGCACTTTGGCTGAGCTGGAACTAGGGGGATTGACCCACTTGTAGTGGAACGTTGGCTCCAGATGACCTAGGACGTCACTAGGAATCTTATGATGTCATCATGAGCGTGTGGAAGATGGAGAGGATGGTTGGCACATGTGGCAGTTTGGAGGAGCCCAAGGAGGGATAATGTTTTTCTTATGGATGTTGTACTAGCCCTAGAAAGGGATAATGTCTCCCTCAGAGGGGCTTGACATCTCACCTTTTGCTTGATTAAGGTTTTACTTAGCATTTAATGTAAAAACAGTATTATTTTGGTATTATGGCCTTGTCAGCCTTTTTATGACCTAAAAAGTAAATTAGGTCATTGATACACTATATATTGAGGGTTTTGACTCTCATTTCATCATCATCTTTCACTGATCACTTGGTGAGGTTTGAAATTTCCACCCTACTTTAGGGTTTTGGCTGATTTAGTGAGGTGCACTTGTTGAAAGAAGATTCTCTTGGCATTTTTTCACATTTCTCTTGATGGAAGGTGTTACAACTAGGGTTTTCTATGATGTTTCTTGGTGAAATGTAAGTGAAATTCTGCAAAACATCGTAATTGAATGGTTGTATTGTTATTACTTCCATTTATTATTATAAATTTGTTGCATAAACCCTAGGTGACAAGCACACATAATTGGTCCTTGTCTCATGTCCCCGTCAAGATTTCTAGCCATTTTGTTTGTTGAAGTTAGATAGACCCTTGCCATAGCAACACTCTACTCTTTCATGCTAAAGAGGATTGAGCCTAGCCTTAGCTACACTCATTTTTCCCCTCTTCATATGCTAGTCGTACTTTCCAGATATCAAGAAGGAGGAGACGTCCCAGGCTTAGGTTATCTACACTTAGGGCCATTTTTTTCTAGGGTTTGATGATAGATCCTTGTTGTAGCAACACTCTCCCTCATTTGACTCTCCTGTCTTGACTTTATCTTTCATGCTAGTTGTTTTTCCATTTAAGGAAGGAGGAGAGAGCACGAGGCCTTTCCATAGCAACACTGGAGTGAGCCTCTCCCCCCTAGGATTTTGTCTCCATAGCATCACTTCAGAGCTCCTCCCTCCAGTCCTTAGCCGTCCTCCTTCAACTCCTGCATCCTTCATTATTGACTCCATTTAACCCTAAAGGCACTGATCTAAGACCTCAAACGTTGAAGTAGAACCTGATCTAAACACTTTTAATCCCTTTCAATTGAAACCCTAACTGCACTAACCCTAACTCTACCTAACCCTACTAACCCTGAATGTTGATGTCACTCCTTGCTATTATATCATTGATGCAACAACGTTTTGTCTATGAGCAATTGAATGGTAGTTGAGGTCATTTATTAGATTAAGTATTGATTCATTATATTGGATGCCATATCATTCTTGTATTTATTGACAAGTAATACATTTATCATTGCTATTTTGTAAACATTGACTTCATCAACATTTACTTTTAAATTACTTATATTGAATATCAGATAGTCACTGATTTATATGAAGTACTAACCAAGATTTCATGTATCAGTTTCCTTGTTGTATTGTCTCAAGAAGGTGATTTTATTTTCTTTGGTTATACCTTATTATTTGTTGTTCAGCTGGGACTATCTGATTAGAGGTGATCTATGAAAGGGAGAATTTGTCCTTGTCCTTTTAACCTTTTCCCTTTCAAAACCCTAGGTCACTGGGGATGTCTCCCATGGGCCTAGCCTCCATAAAGAGAAAGAGCCTTGCCATCATGGTGACATTGGGTGGGATAGGTTTCTATTATGCCAGTTTGGCCCTCTACCTTATAGTCTTTTATCCTAGCTACAAACTGTGAGATAACATTTTGGTGCCATTGTCGGGGAAAACTGAGTCATTTCTCCTCAAACGACAAAACTTTTTGGTAAGCCTTGATTGAGATATTTATCTTACAAGCTTACTTGGTGACTCCACTAAGGTGTTTTCCCTTTTATTTGATGATTTCAAGAAAATCATCTGGCAACTCCACAAATAGCTAATGATGACTCGTAGTGGGCGTCACTATATACTTTCATCTACTACTATGACCTCCACAAATCATGTCACCCATGTAAGTTCTCCCAAGTGGTCTCATCAAGAACTCTTTGGCCCTTTAAGCTTACCTAACACCCAAGGGGGGTTACATGATCTACCCAAGAAGGTCGAGTCCTGGATACCTAAGTTTTCAGTGGAAGATGGATCCTATGGCAACTCTCATCGGACCGACTTTTGTGATGCATTACAGTTTCACCAATCCGGACAAGAACACCCCAATGTCTTTTTAAGGCTCTTTGTGAGATCACTCACCAGAAGTGCCAGAAGATGGATTAACAAACTCCCAAAAGGAAGCATCAAAACCCTTGAAGATCTTGAACAAGCCTTCGAGAAAGATTGGTGTGAAAAAGAAAGCATGGATTCCCTTTACTCTCAATGTATTAATATTTGCAAAGCCTCAAGCGAGGGAATTAGGGATTTCAATGATAGGTTCAACCTTCTCCTCAAGAATATCAGACCTAGTTTCTTAGAAGCAGTTGTCCTCCAACACTACTTGAACTTGTTGGAAGGAGTTTTGTAGTTTACTCTCAAAGATTGGCCACCCTCGACTCTAGAAGAAGCACAAGATTTTGCTTGCCATATTGAGAAGAACCTTGAATTTGAAGATTACATCCATCAAGTCAATCTCTCGTACAATAATGACTCTTGGGACTCTAGTGACGAGGATATCACCGAAGCTGAACCCAAGTTCCCAGAAATTCTTGAGGTAAAACTCATGCCTCCCAAAAGGAAATGGAGCACAGCTTTCTCAAACATCAACAATGTCTTAAACGTCTCAAGACAACATGAACCATCTGAGGATTTGAGTATGGCCACTCATAAAAAACCTAACTTTGAAGATTCCTTGTTTGTCTTGAACACACCAGTGTTAGGAAATCAAGATATGAGTGAAACCAATAGGTCTGAAGAGCCCTGGGTACATAGTGGAACCAATCTAAGTGCTAGTGTGTCATGTATCTTGCAAAGGGTTAAAATGATCCGTGAAATGATGAAAATTTCTTTTCTAAAGAATCAAGACTCGGATGGCCAATTATATTTTAAAGGGTTTCTCACACTATTACAAACTGGTCATTCTGAGTAGGATGAGAAAACACCCTCTTCAGTGGATTCATACTTGTTTAAAGATTGCCCCACTTTTCCCTTGATAGAAGAAGACATATATTGGGGTGATTATTCTGATGATACCTTTGATGTCTCTAAAGATTGGGATGAAGATGGTTATCCAGTACAAAGAGTAGTTGGTTTCGTTGAATGGAACAAAAATGTTTTCAAGGACAGAGAAGTCCCAAACACCTTAAATCCTACCAACATTGTGGATGAGAACCCTTGTTGTTTTCAATGCGGTGAGGCACATTGGGAACATGAATGTACTTGCAGTGATGGTGTCCATCAACAAGTGAACAACATAGGCCACATCGTAGAAGACCCTCAGATAAATATCACGATTGAAGAACATCAAGAGGCCATCAAAGAAGCGGCTAGGAAAGATAGAATGGTAGTAATAAACAACCTAGAACAGGAATCAAAATAAAAATTGAAGAAACAAGTGTCCCAGGTGTATAGAAGAAAGAAACTAAGCCAACCTAGTGCTGAAGAAAAAAAAACCCCATACTTGGATGTGCTTCCTCCTAAGACATCCGAGACTGAAAGGGTTAACTTGAACTTTGAATTTGAAGGGGTACTATCCAAGATGCATGTAACCATTCCCCTGAAAGAAAGAAGTCATTAAGGTGCCATCTGTCAAAGAGCGTTTTGAAAATTTCTTTCAAGAATAAGATGGCCCCATGGACCCCCCTATCATGTTGCAACTCAATCACTTCATGGTGCAACACAGTGACAATCTCCCCTTCTTCATGACTATAATAATTAACAATAAAAGCCTCAACAACTGCATGTTGGATACAAGGGCAGGTGCCAACATAATGTCCTTTAAATTCATACAACAACTGGGTTTGAAAGTCACACAACCTTACAGGAATGTGTGTGGTTTTGAGTCTAAAGCCATACCCACACATGGGGTAATTGAGAATGTCAAAGTTTTCCTTAAAGAATACCCTGTGAAATTCATCCATGTGGACATAGTGGTCATAGACATCCCAGATGTGTGGGGAATGTTATTATCTAGGAATATTTCCTCAAAGCTTGGAGGTAATCTTGAGATGGACCTCACTTATGTGAATATACCCTTGAAGGATGTAACTATTGGGCGTCTCCAGAATGTACTCGTGACTACAACTCATGTGCAAGAGCCTAGTGATTTTATCAAAGATGACAAAGCGCATGACCAGACCAGACAAACTATTCACAAATATTTTCCGAAATATATGCCTTTTGCAACAAAAGAAGATTTTGATCAGATACAAAGGTTCAAAAAATAAAAATACCTGCAACTCCTAGAAAGGTATAAAGACAGGGAGGCCGAGACCATAAGAGAAGATGGCATATCAATTCATCCTTCCCAGCAAGAAGTCTTTACAATAGAATCCCACCCACCTCCCTCTGCACAATGCACTAGGGTTGTTCAAGGAACAACCAATTTCAAGATCAAGGAGTACAAGGAAGGGGACATAGTATGGATGTGGGATGCCAATAAAGGGGAGCCTACTAATGTCAAATGAAACACTCGATTCTGGCTAGGCCCTTTCAAGGTTGGAAGGAAGTCGATGAATGACTCCTATTGCCTGTTTACATTGGAGGGACGACGACGCACAGTGCCCGTCAGTGGGTGCCTTCTCAAACCCCACCAGGGTGGGGTTACCTGACATCACAGGTAAGTATAGGTAAGTAGGCATTTTTTTGCATTCGTGTATTATACCATTTGCATTTCATGTTAGTTTGTTTTCACTTTTGCATTATTGATTGTTTTATTTCAGTCTATATATATATATATATATATATATATATATATACATGTATGTTGCAGTGGAATTACCACCCCAATTTTGTTACTGATATTCCTATTGAGATTGAGCAGGTCTGCAGGTTATTCCGGAGATGTTGAGGTTCTCATGTACTCTATGATGAGAACATGTCCTCGAGTTGGAGCCATGTTGTATCCCCACTTTTAAGGGATAACTAGGAGATCATGTCTTGAGGCCCACAGGTCCTAAACATGGAGTACCGAGAGCAGGATTGACCTGAGCATGGCCCTAGAGGGCCCACCTTTTCTTCTTCCATGACTTTTTCTTGTCAGCAACAACAGCATCCAACACCATCGGCTTGGTCCTGTATCAAAGAAGGTTCTTGCTCCATGAGATAATTGGTCCAGGTATCATGGTATGTGTCACTTTTGATCATTAAAAACTTCAAATATATGCATCTGATTCCTTTTATCTCTAACAACTACTTGGATCTTACATTTTCCCACTTGACCATGCTTGGGGGAATTGACAGGGTGCCCTAGCAAGCCTATTCCCATAGGTTTTGGTTTTCCATTCGGGGAATTTTTGAAAAGCTATCGTCCTCTCCCATCATAACACCATTGTTTCATCTTATCTCTTGCTCATTTATCCCACTCCCCTTGTCTGGGCATTGGGTTGACCTATTTATAGGATGACACCTTATCTCATGGGAAGAAGAGGCTAAAGGCCCAGGAGGTAAAATAAGTTGGTGTAATACAAAATCCTAGAAATAAAACCTCAAGATGCTTCACCTAGGGATCCCCGAGAAGGCAGTAAAAATTCTCTCAACGAGAAACAAGAGGGACTCGAAAAATANAACTAGGAGATCATGTCTTGAGGCCCACAGGTCCTAAACATGGAGTACCGAGAGCAGGATTGACCTGAGCATGGCCCTAGAGGGCCCACCTTTTCTTCTTCCATGACTTTTTCTTGTCAGCAACAACAGCATCCAACACCATCGGCTTGGTCCTGTATCAAAGAAGGTTCTTGCTCCATGAGATAATTGGTCCAGGTATCATGGTATGTGTCACTTTTGATCATTAAAAACTTCAAATATATGCATCTGATTCCTTTTATCTCTAACAACTACTTGGATCTTACATTTTCCCACTTGACCATGCTTGGGGGAATTGACAGGGTGCCCTAGCAAGCCTATTCCCATAGGTTTTGGTTTTCCATTCGGGGAATTTTTGAAAAGCTATCGTCCTCTCCCATCATAACACCATTGTTTCATCTTATCTCTTGCTCATTTATCCCACTCCCCTTGTCTGGGCATTGGGTTGACCTATTTATAGGATGACACCTTATCTCATGGGAAGAAGAGGCTAAAGGCCCAGGAGGTAAAATAAGTTGGTGTAATACAAAATCCTAGAAATAAAACCTCAAGATGCTTCACCTAGGGATCCCCGAGAAGGCAGTAAAAATTCTCTCAACGAGAAACAAGAGGGACTCGAAAAATANTCAAGACCTACTCAGAGGATAAGGGGTCTCATCACGAGCCAACCTATTAGGTCCATGGGTACCTAGAAGTATGATACTTCCACCAGTTGGTTACCACGCCAGGGAAGTGACTCTTGGTTGCATGGCCAAGGGAAAGGGGGTCTCATCATGATCAAGCCTTTTCATCTCTGCGAAAGTGCTTGTGGGTAATGCTGTCAGCTCTGGTCACCATGGCAAGGCAGTGTCCCCTGATTATCTCTTGAACAAAAAATCAAATAAAATAATTAAAAAACTAAAGAGAATAAAGGCAAGAATGGGCTTGGAAAAAATTCAACCATGACAGGTACAATGCACCTTCTACAAAGGCACCCACAGATAACACCTTTTTGCAGCCTTGACCCTCACCCACATTCTTGGATGTCTCATGACCACCTCATCCACCTACATGGCTTAGATGAGGCCTCTTCTAGGAAATTTCCTTCTCCAGTGGACACTAGCCCAATAGGACCCCTTGTCTCTTTCTACAGTCTTGTATTGCAGGCTTGTGTAATGTCTTTGAGCTATTGACTGATGTATTAGGGGTTTTATGCATATGTTTAATAATATTAATGATGAGATGTGATTGACATTGCTATGATCCCTGTGACTGATGATCTCATGGAGGGCGTATCTTTTGATGTGAAGGACCATGCCCGATGGACATGTACCATTTGGACCGGTACACATGGGGAGATGACCAGTTCGGACCTCCATGGGGCTGAAGATCCCACCAGGTGGATGGTGAGACCCCATCAGGGGGAAGAGACAGGATGGAGATGGATCAGGGCCTTTGCTCCGAAGAATAAGAGGATGTTCCATCAAGGGCACTTTGGTTGAGCTGGACCTAGGGGTATTGACCCACTTGTAGTGGAATGTTGGGTCCAGATGACCTGGAACATCACCGGGCATATGGCATATGGACAGGGTGGTTGGCACATGTGGCAGTTTGGAGGAGCCTAAGGAGGGATAACGTTTTTCTTCTAGATGCTGCACTAGCCCTAGAAAGGGCTAACATCTCCCTCAGAGGGGCTTGATGTCTCACCTTTTTCTTGATTAGGGTTTTACTTAGCATTTAATGTAAAAACAATATTATTTTGGTATTATGGCCTTGTCAGCCTTTATATGACCTAAAAATTAAATTAGGTCATTGATACACTATATATTGAGGGTTTTGACTCTCATTTCATCATCATCTTTCACTCACCACTTGGTGAGGTCTGAAATTTGCACCCTACTTTAGGGTTTTGGCTGATTTAGTGAGGCGCTCTTGTTGAAGGAAGATTCTGTTGGAAAATTTTGGCATTTCACTTGATGGAAGGTGTTACAACTAGGGTTTTCTATGATGTTTCTTGGTGAAATGTAAGTGAAATTCTACAAAGCTTCTTAATTGAATGGTTGTATTGTTATTACTTGCATTTATTATTAAAAATTTATTTCATAAACCCTAGGTGACAGGCACACATAATTGGTCCTTGTCTTGCACATAATGGTCACAAACTGTGCGATAACAGGTCATATTTCGAACAAATATCCCCAAAAAATATCACCTAAAAGAAGCCAACACTTAAAACGTTTAGACTACATCATAATTTTAAACCTAACTTAATATGTTTAGATATGGGCAGTTTGCCAACATAAACAGTGTAGTCTTGTTGGGAATGACCAAAATCCAATTAAATATAGAGTTAGAGTAATGATGCGGATCAATTTTTCTAATTCTTTAATAGAAGTTGATATTCCCAATGGGTTCCTAAACTAAAAGTATTATTGAACTGAAGTCTTATGGTGTGGATGATTGTCCTTTGATTAATTTATATCCTATCAAATGTTCTTCTTATTTGAAGGAAGATATTTTTTTTATGCTTATATTGTGTTTATTTAAATAAATATGTTTGTATTGTTGGAAACATTCCAACTAATTTCCTCATGCGGTCACATGCACATGCATGCAACTATGTTAATGCGCATGCATGCAATCTATATATGAACTTTTCGTGTAACTATGTGATCTATTTATGATCATTCTGTGTAACTGAGTGATAGATGTTATATATACGAGCATACCCATAGAGGTGTGAGTGTGAAGAGTGTGAGAGAAAGTTGTGTAGAGAGTAGAATGTGTGTGAGGAGATGATGATGGTATGCCTATCAAGGCTATTGCAATTCTCCCTTGAATAATAAGAATACTGATAATCATTGCCCGATGTTTTTTCTCTCATTAGGTTTCCACATAAATACTTGTGTCAATTGTGGGATTGCTATGCTTGGCTTAATGTGTGTTTGTTCTTGTTTGTTTATGCTGCATTTTATGCTATGTTTTTCTTTTGTTGCCTAACAAGAGGTACCAGAGCTTATATTTGAAGGAACATAGAGTGAAGGAAAAGAGAATCTAGTTGTTGGATCGAAGAGAAGGTTAACCGAGTTGAGTCGAGCCAAGTCAAGTGAAGTGGATCAGCCTAGGACAGGTTTTATTACACCATCATAGGTTTTCCATGTGGAAAAGTGCGACATTCATAGGAACACTTTAGAAATTATCAAAATTTTGACATCATCGTGGGCACTTCATACTGCACAACGCGACATCAACGCGGGCACTACATAGTGCACAATGCGACATCGTCACAGGCACTGCATAATGCACAGTGTGACATCGTCGTGGGCACTTCATAATGCAAAGTGCAACATCATCACAGGAAATAGTTTGATAAGGTGTGACACTTCCTAATAGTTAAACGATACCCTCATTAAATGTGCGACGATCTTGAAGTATAAGGTTTTTTATTTTTCACATATAAAAGGATCATTTTTATAAGCATTGATTTTGGAGTTGTTTCTATTAGTAGAAAAAGTGCAGAGTTCCAAGTTTGAGGTGGAAAAGTTCAGTGGTAAGAATAGATTTGTGTTATGGAAGCTCAATATGCGAGATCTACTTGTGCAACAAGGATTGCAAAAGGCCTTGGCTGTAAAGTCAAAGAAACCGGAAAGCCTGATAGACGAGAACTGGGAGGATCTGGATGCGAGAGACCTCAGTACTATTTGTCTCTGTCTGGCAGATGAGGTGTTGTTTAACATCATTGAAGAGAAGACAAAAAAAGGTTTGTGGACCAAATTGGATAGTTTGTATATGACAAATAACTTGTCAAAGTGAATCTTCTTGAAGAGTAAATTGCACATACTGCGGATGAAAGAAGGTATGAAAATTGTTGATCACTTGAATGTTTTCAATACTCTGATTTCTCAATTAACTAGTATTGAAGTAAAGTTCAAAGATAAGGACAAGGGGGTTACGCTATTGTGTTTGTTTCTTGAGTCTTTGTATCATCTGGTCACATCTGTGTGGTTTAACACAACATATGCCATTGATTATGACATTCTTGTGGGAGCTTTGTTGTCTGAGGAGATGAGAAAAAAATCCAGTAAAGAAACCTCAATAGCATAAGCAATGGTGTCAGAGGTCAATCTACAGAAAGAGCGAAAAATTAGAGGGGTACATCAAGGTCTAAGTCAAAAGGCAAGAAGAGTAAGAAATTTTTTTGGTTTTGTGGAAAATCCGAGCATCCCAAGAAGGATTGTTGAAAAATATATAATGTATCCAAGGAGGAATCCACAAAAGAATCAAAGGAATCTAATGTAGCTGAAACAAGTTCGTGTTCCAGTTCAGGTATGGTTGATGAGGTATTGTCTACTTGTGATGTTTCACATGAATATCAGGATTGGTTGTTAGATTATGGTGCATCCAACCACATTTGTCTTCATAGAAATTGGTTCTCAACTTACCAGTCTATTGATGATGGTGTTGTTTTTATGGGAAATGATTTTTCTTGTAAAATTGTTGGAGTTGGTAGCATCCAGATTAAAATGCATGATGGTTCTGTAAGAACATTAACAGATGTAAGGCATGTCGCTGAACTAAGAAATAACTTGATATCTTTGGGTGTTCTATATTTTTCTAGTTACAAGTGTACAACTCTAGGTGGAGTATTGAAGGTGTCCAAAGGCATATTAGTAGTCATGAAGGAAAAGAGGATTGAGAACCTTTATCATCTTGAAGGAAGGACATATGTAAATCAAGAAATGGTATCATCTAAAGATGGAAGTGACTCTGTTTGTTTATGGCATCAACGTTTGGGTCATATAAGCGAGAAATTTCTTAAGGTATTGGTTGATCATAAGTCACTTCCAAGTTTGAAGTTTCTAAATTTGAATTTTTGCAAGTATTGTGTTTTTGGAAAATAGTCTAGACAAAAGTTTAAAATAGGAACGCATATAAGAAAAGGTATCCTTGATTACATTAATTAAGATGTTCGAGGGCCATCCCCTATAGTTTCTCTTGGAGGATCGTCATATTTTGTGACATTTATAGATGATTACTCTCAGAAGTTTTGGGTCAATTTACTTAAAATAAAAGTTGATGTATTTAATACATTTAAGCAATTTGGGGCTTTGGTTGAAAAGAGCACTAACAAGTCAATCAAGTGTTTAAGGAAAGATAATGGAGGTGAGTTCACATCTGTGGAATTTGAGAACTATTGCAAGGAAGCTAGGATTGAAATACATAAGACCATGGTTTATACTCCTCAACAGAATGTTTTTATTGAACGCATGAATATCACTCTTCTAGAGAGAGCAAGGAGCATGCTCAGTAATGCCAAGATGCAATAGGAATTGTGGGAAGAAGCAATTCTTTTAGCATGCTATCTGATAAATCGGTCACCGTCAACTGCAATAATCTTAAGATTCCAAAAGAGGTATGCACAAGTCATTCGTGTGATTTTTCAAATATGAGAATATTTGGTTGTGATGTTTATGCTCTTATTTCTAAAGATCATCGTTCTTAGTTAGATCCTAGATCAAAGAATTATGTCTTTGTTGGTGATCCAGGATCTTTTCATCGAAGTTACTTATAAAGAATTGTATTAAATGAGCATAAATTAAAGTGCACCATAAAGAAGGAAAAGGTCAATAATGAAGAGACATAAGCATCAAATATGAAAACAAAAATTGATAATGGAGTTAATCTCTGGTGGAATACATCTTCGGGTCCTTCCCTCAAATGGGTAGGAATTTTTATTAACTCAACCAAAGAATTTGGAAAAATACATAAGTATACCTCATTCTAGAATTAAGCTACAGAAGCTTTCCTGAGATTAGAAAACAAAAAGAACCATTGAATTCATGGTGTCGAATTACCCAAAAATGATTGTCTCCACACCTCAACCTGACTCTGACACTCCCAAGCCCTTGAGAAATATCATCTCAGTTTTCGTACCTACTCCTTGGAATTAATTCTCTGTATTGTGTCTCGAAATCCATGCATGTTCGTACCGTCGAGTGCCCTCCTTCTCCTTCGGTGGGCAGACTTGGCATTTAAGAAAAAAGTGGGGCAGACTAACCAACAGATTCCATTGGCCTAACGATAGAAGATTCTATTGTTAAGGCATTGGATAGGGGGAGGTCCCGAGGTCGAGCCCGAGGGCCTCCCCTTTTGGGTTATTGTTATAACAATGTCTATATATATATATATATATGGATTAGAACTTCGCCAATTTTGGACAGTTGTTTGGATTCATTGGAGCTTGTATTTTGGCTTCTATATTTGGCGAGGCTCCACCAGATTTCGCGGGCCCATTTTATTTTTACTTTTGAAAATCCAGTTTTGGGGCCTCATTGGGCATTTTCCCACTGCCACGTGGCATCCCATGACTGGGCCACGTGGTATCCAACCATTGGCCCACNAAACTACCACGTCATCCTACCACATTTCATACAGTCTTCCACGTGGTTGTACGGACTGTCCCGTCATGCTTTTTCATTGGTCCACGAACTGACCTGAAAATGCCAAAAATGAGTGACACGTGGAAACCTCTGGTGTTGCCACATCACCATGTTGATGCCATCATGACACGTGTCACCTTTTTCATGTTCCACATACACTGTACGGATGCTAACATCATCCTTACTGATGCTGACATCAGCAGTATGAATGTTGACTCATCCCTATTGACTGGGCTAGGTTGACCAAAATTTTGACTACAAATATAATTTGATTCATAACTCTGTTTGACAAGTCATTTACGCCATTGGAAATATTGCAACCCACTCTTCACGATGATACCAATCTCATTGAGTTTTGAGAACTTTAATTTTTTTCTCTTTCTCTATCTACTAAGGCCATTCTGCACTTCTTGAATTACTTCTGCGAATTATGAGTTCTCCTTAGTCTTCTCTAGATCATTTTTGGATCATGCCTTCAAATTGACAACTTTTTGGACCACCAAAATATTTCATCAATCAACATATAAGTGAGGGAAGAGTTCCCTCACCTTGTCCTTTTCAATATGCTTTTCCTTTCTTGGATGTGTTCCCTTTAAGCCTACTCAAAGATAATCAACATCACCCCTGCATGAAATCCTCATCCTTATGTCCAGGATGATATCTTCCTTCAACCCATCCAAGTACTTAAGAGAAAACTCATCAACTGAAGGTATTGAAACTTCCTCACCCTAATCCATGATCATGGGAGGCTCAAAACATTTCAAGTTATCTACATTTACAACTAAGTATATCTTCATATAAGGTGGAAGATCTAGACAAAAATAATTGGTACCACTTTTCTATAAAATAGTGAAGGGTCCATAATGGATGGGATTGAGTTTATTGACTTCAACCTTGAATCTTTCCTTGCTAATGTGAAGCCATACCTAGTCTCCAACCTGCAACTGATGATCAACCTTGTGTTTGTCATGTCGAGCTTTATATTCTACTTGACTTTTCTCCAACTGTTCTGTGACTACTTTGTATACCTGTTGGATCCTCTATATGAACTTGCGGTCTCTGTATTCATTTATTTATTCATTTGAATCAACATCTCTCTCATACATCAAGTCCAAAGGAACTTTAGGTAAATACCCAAAACATATCTCAAAAGGAAAACACTGAGTGGAGGAATATAAGGATCGATTTTAAGCATGTTGTACATTGGGTATCTGTTCATCCCATAACTTGGGATGCTTGTTGCAATAGCCTTGAAGAAAAAGTACCACTGTTCGTTTAACAACCTCTGTTTGTTTGTCAATCTGTGGATGGAAAGCAATTCTTCTCTTCAACTTGGTGTCCATCATTCTCCACAAACTTGTCCAAGAATCCTCAAGGAATCAAGTATCTCTATCCGAGATAATGGATGTGGGTAACCCAAAGTGAACCCAAGCATACTAAAAAAAGAGATTAGCAGTCTTCTCAGCAGTGATCTACTTTTTACATGGAATTAAGATACACATATTTCTGAACTTATCCACTACAACATGCAAATAGTCATGACCCCTTTTCTACATTGGTAAACCCCCTACAAAATCCATGGAGATACTTTCCCATGGATGGGATGGAAAATGTAGTGGTGAGTACAACCCTATTTTTCTATTAGTGGGCTTACAAGTAGAACACATCAGACACCCCTTTACATATTTGGTTATGATTTCTTTCATCTGAGGCCAGTAAGAAAACCTCTGCAGATGATCCATAGTTTTTCCTACCACAAAATTCCTAGACACAAGAGAAGTGTGAGCTTCTCATATTACAAGGACTCATTCACTTGTAGGAATACATAGCTTTCCAATAGTAGAGTAGTTTTCCCTGCATACAATAGTTCTCTACCTGTGCTCCATGGATTAGCTTCTCATATACTTCTTTAAAATATTCATCAATGGAATATTGTTCCACATAGATATCATGAGATAAAGAAGAATTCTTCAAAATAATAGAAGCAACAATAGGAGGTATATAAAGCATATCATCTACCTTGTTACTCGTACCCTTTTTGTACTTGATTACAAAATAAAATTGTTGTAGGAAACCCATCCATTTGTAATGTCAATATTGTTGCAGTTTGGTTTGTGCTTGAAGATACTGTAAGGGTTAATGATTTGTATGTCTGATTGTTTCCTTCCCTAACAAGTAGCGCTCCCATTTCTTTACACTTTGAACTAATGAATACAACTCTTTATCATATGTAGAATAGTTAACAATAGCTTGGTTAAAAGTTTCAGAGTTGTAACAAATAGGCTTATGATATTGCATCAATACTTCACCCATGGCGTATCCACTGGCATATGTCTTGATATCGAATGTATGTTGAACATTTTATAGTGCTAATACGGGTGTGGTACTGATATTTTCTTTCAAAGTGTCAATGTTTTTTGTTGCTTTCCTCCCTACTGAAAAGTGTTCTTTACACAGGTTAATGCATGCAAAGGAGCTTCTATAAAGGAGATGTTTGAAATGAATCTCCTCCAATACTGGAATGCACATAAGAAGCTCTGTATCTCGGTTACACTTTTGGGACGATGCTAATTTACAATTACATAAATATTGGAAGGATCAATTTTCAATTTTCCTCCTCTTACAATATGACCTAAGTACAAAAGTGCAGTCTTACCAAACTCACATTTGGACAATTTTACATACAACTTTTTCCTTTCCAAAGTATCCAATACTTGCTTTACATGCCTTACACGTTCATCCCAAGTCCCACTAAATATTATAATTTTGTCTAAATATACAATCACAAAATCATCTAAACAAGGCCTGAATATATCATTCATCACATGCATGAAGGTTGTGATGAATTACAAATCCTAAAAGGCATAACTAACTGCTCAAACAATCCCTGTTTGGTCTTAAAGGCAGTATTCCATGCATCATGTTCTGCAACCCTACTCTGATGGTATCCACTGCGCAAATCCAACTTAGTGAAACAAACAACATTCTTTAACTGATCAAGTAAATCATCTATATGACGAAGAGGGTATCGATTTTTCACCATGATTTTAATTAAGGCTCAGTAATTGACACGCATTTTTCATGTGCCATCCTCCTTTGGAACCATCACGATTGAAGAACCACAAGAAGATGAGTTGGGCTTGATGACCTCTTGATACAATAATCCTTGTACCTTATTCTTGATCTTTGTCATCTCTACAATTGACATATTGTACATGCCCACATTAAGAAAAGGCAAATCCTGTTGAAGATGTATTTCATGTTGGATTTCCCTCTTAGGAGGTAATCCATCTTGTTCCTGGAAAATATCATCATACTTAGAAACAATATCAATTACTTCTTTCTTATGATAATGATTACATCCTTGGAAAGTGTCAGATGTTCCAACATCTTTCTCCCTTACGACCATGAGTACATATCTCTTATTAGTGTTTATGAGTCTCTTCATTTGTCCTTCACTAGCAAGTGTTGTGTTTACCCTCATGTTGTGGGCTCTAACAATATATTCCACTCCCCCCTTAGTAAGGTGATATTTTTTTTCATCATCTATGACACATCTATCAAGTGATACAACATCCAAATCCACTTCATTAATCAACTTTGAAGCAATAGAAAATATGACAGGCTACATTGCTTGGTAACATTAAGTTTTTCTTTATCACATACCCAACCAAGAGGATAAGGCTTTGGATGTAGTTTGGTTTCAAGACCCATATTTTTGACAAGTGCTTAAGATATCAAGTTTACTTGGGAACCGATATCAAATAATGTATCTATCTTATTGTGTTTAGATACAACTCTTACATGAAATAATTAATTCTTATCTCTTTCATCATCATGAGATTCATTATTGGAATTTGAACTAGAATGAAGGGAATCTTTACCTTGTACTCCAACCATTGTGATCTTTCCTTTGTCTCTTGAATTAGAACAAATATCTTGTTGCACTGTAGCAATGGTCTTCATCTTCCCCTTTCTACCGAACTATTTCCATCTCTTCTCTAGATGGAGTTTCCAGCAATGTTCATCATCCTAACCACTTTTCTTGCAATGAGTGAAAGATGGTTTTCCTTCTTCTCTATTTAAGGTGGAAGTTTTCTTGTCCTTCATTTTAAACTTCTTAAACTTCTTATGTGGGAGATTGGAAGGTTTCTTTGTGGGATCTTCTTCAACATGCTTTCCCTTGTTCTCAAGGTGAGTGGATTGTACACAAAATTTGTCAAGACTGGTGGGGTTACACAGTAGCAAAGTATGATGAATATAAATGTGAAGTGCACCAATATACTTCATTAAAGTTTCATAAGAATCCAAAGGAATCTTTAATGCAATATATTTCTTCCTAAATTCTTCCGTGAAACTTTGTATAGTTTGACCTTTACTTTGTCTTAAAGTTTTCCATTGCATAATTGATTTATGTAAATAACCCAATGGATAAAATTGTTTCCTTATCCTTGATTTAAATTCCAACCATGAGGAAATAAGATTACCACGCTTACTTATGTCCTGAAGTTTTCTCTCCCACCATATGAGAGAGGTTCCTTACAACCGAAGAGAATTCAATTTCACTTTAACTTCCTCTTCATCAATTTGTTGAACATGACAATATATTTCAACCTATCGGATCCAATTATATATATTTTCAGGATTAGCATCTCCATTAAACATAGGTAAATCAAATTTGACATCAAGCTTTAATAATGGTTTCTTTAAAGAATCTTTATGGCTAGAATGATGAGAATGATGAGAATTCTCAGAGGGTCTCCTCCATCCCCTTAATTTATTGAAGAATTTTCATCATCTTGTGCTTCCTTTTTCTTCCCTTTATTCTTCATCCTCTTCTCGTAGTCTCCATACATTCACTCGACCATTTCTGACATGCGATAAAATACCATATAGAATTTTTTCTCTTGTTCATCAGACTTGTCCTCTTCTACCATTTTATTCCTTCTGGATGCACGACCAAGTTCGAGATTGAAATTATTAAGAGTTCATTCAACCTACTTATGCTTGGCCCTAGTAAGCATTCACACTCAAAAATTCAATTGAAAGATACAAGATCTGATACCAACATGATACAACATCTTTTCATCAAAGTGACTTATAAAGAATTGTATTAAATGAGCATAAATTAAAGTGCACCATAAAGAAGGAAAATCTCAATAATCAAGAGATATAAGCATCAAATATGAATAAAAAAACTTGATAACGGAGTTCATCCTTGGTGGACTACGTCTTCAGGTCCTCTCAAATGGGTAGGCATTTTTATTAACTCAACAAAAGAATTTGGAAAAATACATAAGTATACCTCATTCTAGAATTAAGTTGCAGAAGATTTGATCAGATCATAAAACATACATCACCATTGAATTTACGTCGTCAAATTACCCAAAAATGATTGTCTCCATACCTCAATTTGACTTTGGCACTCCCAGGCCCTTGAGAAATCTCGTCTCGATTTCGATGCCTACTCTCTGCAATTAATTCTTTGTACCGCATATCGAAATCTATGATTGGTCGTACCATCAAGTGGCCTCCTTCCCCATCTGTGGGAAGACTCAACATTTAAGAAAAAGGTTGGGTGGACTAACCCCCCCATATCTATGTCCCAACTAGGTTGTAGACACTTGAGTCCTACAACCCCCCCTCCCTCTACCTCGGATGAGACTTCATCTACTTTGCAGGTGTTGTCGAAAGGGCTGGTAGTTAGGGTTTTGTTGGTGCATTGTTGAAGCATTGAACCCTAGGTCTGCCCCCATGCCAACAAATGGTTCTGTTGCTGGAACCTGAAATTGTGATTGGTGGGACCAGAGAAAAAGAGAAAGCTCGGTGCGTAGATCTGTTGTTGTAGTGCATAGTACTCTACTTGAATTGTGAAGCTTCGTGCCAATAAGAGAAGTCCGATCTGAAGAAAAGAGGTAAGATATTAAAGTTTGGTGCTCTGATAAAGGTAATATAGGTGGAAATTTTTGTTTCGAAAGAATGGATCTAGGTATATTTGATAGATTTCGTTCTAGTCTAAAAACTAGGGCATAGCTAGAAGAAAGAAGATGTGATATGAATAGTGTTAAATTTTTTAATTAAATAAAGTACCAAGGCAAGTGTTTCTCATTTCTAGGTGCCTAAGTGGTGAGAAAGTGCCTAATGTGGGACCTAGTCATTTAATTTGTGAGATGCAAATTAAAAGGTGACTTTATGACTAAATTGAGGGTGAGTAAAGAGACATCAAATCTCAGCCACACATTTAATCTAATCTCAACCATTGGATTAGAAAACTCCTCACCTTCCCTCATAAGGTCGATTACGGTAGAGGGGTGCACACATTTTTGGGTTGTTTTTTCATTTTTTGAGAGAGCAAGAGAGAGATGATTTTTGAGAAACATGAGAGCAACAATTTTTTAGAGCTAGGGAACGCATCCCAAGGCAAAAACTAGCACAAAAATTGAGGCAGCAAGGAAAACATTGAAGGTAGGCCATACTGTATGGATTGAGAAGGTACTACGACAAGAAGAGAAGGCACAAAAATCGAGGCAAGGTACAATCCAATAGAAAAGGTCGTACTGTACAAATTTTCAAATTTTGTACAGTAGGAAAAAGGGCATGAAAACTGAGATAGAAAGTACAGTTTGTACTGCACAGATTTCGTACGGTCCATACGACTATTATTTTGGCACAAATTTTGAGGAGAAGTAGTTGTTCTATTTTTTGGAAGTTTTGGCACATTTCCCAAGTCGATCGTACAAAATTTATTACACTATTTTGGGCTGAGGCAGTTGGCATGAATTTCAAGGTGACCATATAGCAGTTTGGAGGCATAGAAATTGAGGAGAAGACCTGCAATTTATTGCAGAAAATTCTGGGAAGAATTTTGAGGAGTTTGGCTCATTTTTCTTGTGTGAAGATTTGGCACGGTTGTCGAGATAAGTTTGTCATTTAAATTTCTGAAGATGAATATGCTGTAATAGAATTCTCTAAAGCTCCTAAATAAAAAAAATCTCCCTCTCTCACTGGTTTTCCCCTTGTGGGTTTTTCCAGGGTCAAAATTAGACCGGAAATATCTGTGTCTATATTTTCTGAGTTTTATATGCTAATGATATTTTATTTTTGCGTTATAAACAATGTTCAAAATCCTCATGTTTCATTTCTGAAGTTTATTTTCTACTAAGTTTTTATATGCTGATATAAAACTGTGTTTGGGCATTTAACATTGGTTGAAAAATAAGCGAGACTGAAAATGGGTTGGGGTCTGAAAATTTACATGGTATCAGAGATGAGTTGAAGGGAAGCAAAGATTTTAGCAGCCAAAAAGTTGGGACAAGAGTCACTTCAAAGGGTAGAATTTTGAATTTATTATTTTCAGCAGAAAAGAGTCAATGACTATTGGTTTGAGAGTTGAGGGCAGAATTGATAGGGTGGGAAATTTTGGTGCTTGGAAGGAGAGGATGATCTTGCTCTTGCAAGAAAACGGGTTGTTGGACATTGTGGAAAATAACACTAAATCTTGTTGTGGTACCTTCTGATGCTACTCTTCTTGCAACCTACACTAAGATGAGTATCAAGGATAAGATATTTATTCTTGATGCCATCAAGGATCATTTGATTCCTTCCTTGATGGGGAAGACACATGCCTATGAGATGTGGGAGTCTTTGACTAAATTGTACCAGAGCACAAATGAGAACCAGAAAATGGTTTTGAGGGAAAAACTAAAGAGCATAAAAATGACCAAGGATGAAAATGTGGTCACATACCTTAATATATTGAAACAGGTGAGGGATGAGCTTAGAGCTGTGGGGGAAGCCATAGTTGACAGTGATCTTGTGAGAAAAACATTGAATGGATTTTCCAAACAATGGGTTGTTTTTGTGGAGGGAATTGTTGCTAGGGAGAAGCTTCCCGGTTGGGAACGTCTTTGGGATGACTTTGTATAGGAGGAGACCCAGAGAGGTTATGTACATAGCATCTCATCTATAGGTCATGAGGAGGAGAATGTGGCTCTTGCTACCACTAGCAAGAAGAAGTTCAAAAAAGGTCCAAAGGGAGGACACATGCCCAAGGGTGAAGGGAAGAAAGACATGAGAAAATTCAAGTGCTTTGCATGTCATAAGTTTGATCACTATGCAGGTCAGTGTTCGAACGAGAAGAAGAAACAAACAACAACTTCAGCAGAGGTGGATGATTTTTCCACCAAGTTTGACAGTGAATTTTCCTTGATTGTGTGTCTATCCTCGAGGAACACTACTTCAGATACTTGGTATATTGACAGTGGTGCCTCTCACCATATGACAATGATTCATGAGAACTTGACAGATCTTACACAGTGTGGATATGTAGAGGTAGTGCTTGGAGATGACCAAGAGGTCAAGGTGGCTAGTTGTGGGACCCTATCATTTCGGAGGGAGTCTTTGCCTCCCATGACTTTGACAGAGGTTCTATATGTTCCAGGCTTGAAGAAGAAATTAGTGTCAGTTTCTACTATGGAGGAGAAGGGCTATGAGGTCTTGTACCATGATGGGAAGGTGCTTCTTTTCCTAGAGGGTTTAGCATCACTTCAGCCAAAGTGATTGGTACTAGACATGAGAGGCTATACAAGTTTTTGTTCTAGCTAGTGAGAGCATTGATTCATACCACCAGTAGCAACAATGACCTATGTGATCTATGGCACATTTGCACCATGGGGATTTGAGATTTCTGAGGCAGATGATGATGGGAGTTCCATATTTCAGTTTAGAGCACCATGAGTTGTGCAAGGGGTGTGCTTTGGGAAAGTACACTAAGACTGCTTTTCCGAGCAGTGACAGTAGAGCAGCAGGGATACTTGATCTTATACATTCAGATGTATGTGGCCCGATGTATTTGACATTGTTGATTGGTTCCCTATACTATGTTGGATTCATTGATGACTTCTCTTGGAAGTCCTGGATTTTATTCATGAAGACCAAAGGACAGGTCTTCAGTCAGTTCCAAGAGTTCAAAGCTCTTGTGGAGAACCAAACAGGGAAGAAAATCAGAGTCCTAAGATCAGATAATGGGGGTGAGTATGCCTCCAAGGAGTTGATGGACTTCTATGCAGGAGAGGGCATTGGGAGGGATTTGATTGTTCCTTACAATGCGTATAAGAATGGGGTTGTGGAGAGGAAGAGGAGGGTCATTTTTGGGGCTGCAAGAGCCATGTTACATGATTAGGGGTTGCCACTATTTCTATGGGATGAGGCATGCTACAGTGCAGTTTATCTGTAGAACAAGAGTCCCCACAAGGCTGTGGGGAGCATGACTCCTGAGGAGGATTTATCTGGGAAGAAGCCTGAGGTGGGGCACCTTCATATTTTTGGGTGCATCACATTTTCATATGTCCCTTCTGAGAAGAGAACAAAGTTGGAGCCCACGACAGAGAGAGGAATCTTTGTTGGGTATAGTGAGATTTCAAAGGCTTTCTGTATATACCTTCCTTCCTTGAGGAAGACTTTCTTGAGGAGGGATGTCAGATTTGAGGAGGACGGAGCCTTTAAGAAGTCTAGAGGGACAGAGAAGGGTGAGCAGTCTTCACCACAGATTCAGGTGAGTCTGCAACAGACTACAGTGACACAGATTTCGGGGCCACCAGTTTCGGGGACGATAGGTTCATAGGTGACAAGGCCACAGGCTACTGGTCCACAGGTTTCAGGATCAGGTACTTCAGAGTCTACTTTAGGATCATTATCTTCAGGAGATGGGGTTGAGAAGGGAGAGTCCCCTCCCCAGAACACTACTTCAGAGAGGAGGAAGCCCAAGTGGCTTCAGGACACTTTGAGGTAGGCATAGGTTTCAGTGGGGAATCCCAGACAGACAGTGAGGGAGAGTAAACCTCCCTAGAGGTTTTACAGCTACATCATTATGGTGAGCAGTATTCAGGAGTCTAAGCCTTCCACTTTTGAGGAGGTCGTTGGTAGACAGGTATGGAGATATTCCATGATGGAAGAGTACAATTCCATCATGAAGAATGATGTCTGGGAAGTTGTTCCTAGACCCGAGGGGAAGTCAGTGGTGACTTCCAGGTGGCTCTATAAACTAAAGCATGTTGCATATGGAAACATTGAGAAGTACAAAAATCACTTTGTGTCTCGAGGGTTTTCACAGGTTGAGGGAGTTGACTATGATGAGACCTTTGCACCAGTTGTTAGATACACTTCAATCAAGGCAGTGATCTCCATTGCAATAGAGATGGGTTAGAAGATCCACCAGATGGATGTGAAGATCGCATTTATGAATGGACTTATTGAGGAGGAGGTGTATATTGAGTAGCCATTCAGCTTGGAGGTGCATGGGAGAGAGTCTCATGTGTGTAGAATGAAGAAGGCATTGTATGGGCTGAAA
>SNQJ01S0013537.1:63820-108449 GCA_010110895.2 Picea sitchensis
TTCAAGGATAGATGCCTATTTGCAGCAGTTGGGTTTTGAGAAGAGTGAGGCAGATCCCAACCTATACTTCATTGTGGTTGGAGAGGATCCTCTCATTCTTCTACTATATACAGATGATATTTTCATTACAGGGGTAGAGAGACTCATCAACAGTTGCAAGGTGAGCCTTTCTTCAGAGTTCGAGATGAATGACATTGGACTGATGCATTACTTTTTGGGATTGGAGGTTTGGAAGGAGCCTAGAAACATCTTCCTGGGACAGGGGAAGTATGTGTGTGACATTCTGAGAAGATTTTAGATGGGAGATAGCAGGCCCATGACCACTCCCATGATTACCAAATGGAATAAGCTTCATGATTCTGAGTCATAGTTGGTGGATTCCACTTTGTATCGTCAGTTGATTAGGTCATTGATGTATTTGGTCAATACCAGGCTAGATATTTGTTTTGTTGTCAACACTCTTAGTCAGTTCATGGTGGAGCCTAGGAGAGTGCACTAGGTGGCAACAAAACATGTGCTCAGGTATCTTTGTGGTATGGTAGATTATGGTTTGGACTATCAAGGAGGAGATGGAGTTCGTCTGGTTGGTTATATAGACTCAGATTGGGCAGGATGTGTCAGTGACAGGAAAAGCACTTCAGGGTGTTGTTTTGGATTGGGATCAATAGTTGTGTCTTGGTTTAGTCGGAAAAAAAAGTCAGTGGCTTTGAGTTCTACAGATTTTGAGTATATCATAGCTAGTCAGGCTAGTTGTGAGGCCCTTTGGCTTCACAAGATGCTGGTAGGATTGTTCGGTGTGCAGTTGAGGCCTACTGTGATTTACTATGATAATCAAAGTTGCATTAAACTCTTAGAGAATCTAGTTTTTCATGACTAGTCTAAGCATATTGATATTCATTATCACTTCATCCATGACTATGTTCAGAGAGGAGTTGTGGAGCTATAGGACATATCTACAGAGGAGAAGGTTGTAGACATACTCACCAAGGCATTGGGTAGAGGAAAGTTTGTATTTTTTAGGGACAAGCTTGGAGTGGTGAGTAACACTTTCCTTGGTATGAGGGAGTGTTAAATTTTTTAATTAAATAAATTACTAAGGCAAGTGTTTCTCATCCCTAGGCGCCTTAGGGGTGAGAAAGTGCCTAATGTGGGCCCTAGTCATTTAATTTGTGAGACGCAAATTAAAAGGTGACTTTATGACTAAAGTGAGGGTGAGTGAAGAGACATCAAATCTCAGCCACACATCTAATCTAATCTCAGCCATTAGATTAGAAAACTCCTCACCTTCCCTCATAAGGTCAATTAGGGTAGAGGGGTGCATCCATTCTTGGGTTGTTTTTTCATTTTTTGAGAGAGCAAGAGAGAGAGCATTTTCGAGAAACAAGAGAGAAGCCATTTCTGAGAGCTAGGGCACACATCCCAAGGCATCAAAGTAGCACATAAATTGAGGTAGGAAGGACAACATTGAAGGCAGGCCGTACTGTATGGATTGAGCAGGCCGTACAACAAGAAGAGAAGGCATAGAATTGAGGCAAGGTACAGTCCAGTAGAAAAGGCCATACTGTACAAATTTTTGAATTCCGTACTGCAGAAAAAAAGGGCACGTAAATCGAGGTAGAAAGTACAGTCCATACTGTATGGATTCTGTACGGTCCATACGAAAATTATTTTGGCATAAATTTTGAGGAGGAGCTATGTTGTTTTTTGGAAGTTTTGGCACGTTTCCCAAGGTGGTCGTACACCATTTATTTCACTATTTTAGGATGAGGCAGCTGGCACGAATTTCAAGGTGATCGTACAGTAGTTTGGAGGCACACAAATCGAGGAGCAGACCTGCAATTTATTGCAAAAAATTCTGGGAAGAATTTTGAGGAGTTTGGCTCATTTTTCCTGTGTGAAGATCTGGCACGGTTGTCAAGATAATTTTTTCATTTAAATTTATGAAGATAAATATGTTGTAACATAATTCTTTGAAGCTCCTAAATAATAAAAATATCCCTCTCTCACCAGTTTTCCCGTTGTGGGTTTTTCTAGGGTCAAAGTTAGACCGAAAATATCTCTGTCTATATTTTCTAAGTTTTATATGCTGCTGATATTTTATTTCTGCATTATAAACAATGTTTAGAATCCTCATGTTTCATTTATGAAGTTAATTTTCTGCTAAGTTTTTATATGCTGATATAAAATTTGTTTTGGGCATTTAACATTGGATGAAAAATTAGTGAGACTGAAACTGGGTTGGGGTATGAAAATTTACAAACAGATCTGATAGAAACAGTGAAAGATATGTTATCCCTATGCATAGAAAACAAATTTGGACTATGAAGTGGATGCAGGGTCCTAGAAATAATTTTTTGCAGGTTCATCATTGTGATCCCATTGTGCAACACATGAAAAGTTTGGGATCATTTAAGAGAAAGAGAGTATTGACAATATGTTATAATTGCAGAAGACCAAGACATCTTGCTAAGGAATGCCCTAGTAGAGGCCCTATTTCTCTTTGTTGTAAATCCATTGATCATGAAGTTTTTGATTTCCCTAGAATGATTGCTAAAGTTGAAAAGATGAACATGAGACAAGAAAACCATGAGGAAGGTCAAGAGACTAAGAATATACCAAAGAAATAAAAATAATTTGAGGTTATATTATTGCAGATGAAAGAAACACTAAATGATCACATAAACATCAGTTTATGAGAGATATTAAAAGAGAAAGAGTGCATAGAAACAAGAATATGAAACTTCGACATAGACTGTGTATTGGACGCAGAAACATAGGTGAACATTATGACAGAAAGTACTTGGGAAATTTTGGGAAAGCCTGCTATGATTCCTTCATTGGGAGGAATAGGATTTTTTAAAGGAAAGTTGATAACCCTATGTGGAAGGCTTACTCATGTACTTATGAGTGCTCATGGAACATCGATGGAAGAAGGATTCGAGGTCATTAAGTTTGTTGAGAACAATGCCCCTTTTTCACTTTTGTTAGGAAGGACTTAGATTGAGAGAGATCAGATCCGAAGGAGAGAAGAAGAGGAGGCTATAGAACAAAAAAACAAGAATTAAGAGATTTCATGGCTAGGAAAATAGCGATACTAATAGAAGAACAAGACGACAATTCAAATAAACTGAGGGCCAGAGACTTAGTTGTCAAAGTTAAACGAACACAAGAAGGATTAAAGAACCTATCCATGCAGGAGAGTAGAGCACCTACTCCAGAAATAGTGAGAGATAAAGTATTACCCTCGAACCTTGTGAAAGATCATCAACAATGTGAATTTACTATGCTAAGAAAAGATAAGAACAACAATGGAAAAAGGAATCTAGAGATGCAGATCAACGGAAAGAAAGAAAGAAATCTTAGTAAGAAGAAATAAAAGCTAGAAAAATTGCAGGAGATTCTAGTGAGGATTTCGCAGAAGGAAGGTTTGCAGAACTTGAACCTCGCCATAATAACAGAACAACACTGATTGGCACTTCATTATGGTGAAGAAATATGACCATTGGAGGCATCCATAACATATTGGATTTAAGCAAAGAAGATTGGAGTTAAAGAAGTAGTCACTAGAGAACTTTTCTTTGTGTCGGGCCTTGAACAGATAGAAGAAGATGAAGTGGAGAAGTTCACTGAATCTATTCAACAACTTCAAGCAAGAGTGGCAGAAATGGAACTGCAAGTAGTTCCAAGCACTCCACAGGAAGTGCGAGACCAGAGAGAAGAAACTACCAGGAGCACAGTAGAAAATATCAAGGCATTGGCCTCATAATGTAAGATACTCAACAAATGTAGTGCACAAACCTATGAGTGCCTCACAAAGGACCTAGAACAAAGATAATTAGAAGAACAACCTCAAGAGGAAAAGCAACAAGCATCAACAGTGCAGGCACAACTAAAACTCCTTTCAACAGTTGAGAAGATGAAAAGGTCACAAGAACATCACGCAGTTTAGTAGCAGGTCCATCCCATCCAGAGTAAAGTCATCGAAGTGACCCAAAGAATTTAGCCGATACAGGACGAAGCCTGCACACTTTTTGAGGAGATCCAAGGACAAGGTGCATAGCAGGAACAAGTGATCACCACAGTGGAACAATGCTTGGATGGACCTGTCACCAAGAAAATCATTCAGGAGTTCGCCGAGCATGAGGCTCTGGCGAAGAAACAAGTCGAGGCAACTCGAACCAAGCTTGAGGCATTCGAAGTAGAGTTGCCCAGATCAGAGTGACTCAGGACGAGTCACAGGTGAGTGTTGGGGGCATGTTGGCCCTCGACCAAGTTTTGGAGAACCTTGGTCATGTTTGACCATTTTTTGGACTTCTACAAGCTAGTCGAAGACAAAGCACCTAGGAAAAGCGAAGATTGTAGGATCTCGCCCCCTTTTGCTGGATTTTTTGGATTAGGGTTTATGTAACGGGTATGGGATGTCGGCACCTAGGTCTTACCCATTTTTTAGGCCCCATTTGTAATGTATAAATAAGTATCTATGTGATGTAGGAAAGAGTTAGTTGTAAGCCAGTGAGCTAAGAGCGATTAGTTGTAAAGGCTTTGTGCATACTATGTGTTAAGACTTATAGAGCTAAGTGCAATTGTTTGTAAGAATGTTGTGTGCAGACTGTGTAAGAAGGATTTCTTCTATGATCTAGTTCATGGAAGGAGGATCTGGAGAGGTCTGTGTAGATCTCATGTCCTACGCGGAGTTGGTTTTGTGGCTCTGTGCATGTAAGAAGATTGAAAGAAGATAATAAAGAAGAAGAAGAGTTGGTGGATGTAGCCCCACGCTGGGGGTGAACCACATACATCCTGTGTTGAAATTGATTTGTGTTATTGATGTGGTTTATGATTAGTGTTGAATCTTTATGTATGTTAGATACATCTGATGTAGTAGCTTAGTTCTTAATAACATGAATGAATGCTAAATCTGTTTGATGCTATGTGCTAAATGGTTAGATATGCTTAGATCTTATTGAATACTGTGTTGTTCTGTAATTAGGGTTTGAATATGTGATATGAATAAGGGTCAAATATAATGAACGTTAATTTTTAAGTGTTATGTTAAGTATTGTGATCACAGATCTATGTCCCAGCTAGGTTGTAGACACTTGAGTCCTACAAACCCCCTGCCTCTACCTCGGGTGAGACTTCATCTGCTTCGCAAGTGTTGTTGAAAGGGCCAATAGTTAGGGTTTTGTTGGTGTGTTGTTGAAGCGTTGAACCCTGGGTCTGCCCCTGTGCCAACAAGGCACAGTTGGGAAAGCAGATCAAATTCCTCTGAACTGATAACGGGGGAGATTATGTGAATCATGAGATCCACAATCTTTTCCATGAGTCAGGGATTCAATTACAGCACATAGTTCCCTATACTCCATAGAAAAACGGAGTTGCTGAGTGAAAAAATAGATCTCTAAAGGAGATGGCATGTTGCATGTTGCATGAAAAGTATCTACCACAGAGACTATGGGCCGAAGTACTTAATTGTGAAACATACATCCAAAACAGGTCTTCCCATAGATCTGTCAAGGATAAGACCCTCTATGAGCCTTGGAGCGGCCTCAAACCAGAAGTGACCCACTTTTGCATTTTTGGTTCACGTGCATCATCTAGGATTCCCTTTGAAAAGGGAAAGGCACTTAATCCACAGAGAACTGAGTGCATTTTTGTTGGATACCCTGATGATGTGAAGGGATATCTTCTTATTGATCTTTCCTTGCACTGGCTCATCATTGAGCGTAGTGTCCAATTCGAGGAAAGTGTCTCGCATGTACCTCAACAACCACATGCAGACACCTTCACTCTTCCACCTATCCGAGATGATGATAATTCACATGATGAATCTTCTTCATATGAGACTTCTGATTTAGAGGACTTGGATGATTCAGATTCAGAGTCAGTATAGTCAAATGTAGATTCAAAACATCTATATGCAGTTTTAGAGCTAGAGCAGAGGCCCAAGTGGGAATGGACTACTCTTTAGGATGCAGAGGATCTCGTTGGTGATCCAACCGACACTAGGAGGACTCGCTCGATCGGATTTCTATGAGCCTCCTATTGCACTCACCACCACTGAACCATTTCCCTCCAGGCATATTTTTTTGGTTCAGTATTCCGATCCACAATCTTATGTCGAGGCTGTTGGAAATCCCTTTTGGGAATCTGCCATGCAGGAGGAGTACAACTCCCTCCTCGACAACCAGACTTGATATTTGGTTCCCCTTCCTTCTGGGAGGAAACTTGTCAATGCATATGGTTCTACAGGACCAAGAGAATAGCGAATGGACAGATTAGCAGATACAAAGTCTAGCTTTTCACCTAAGCCTTTCGACAGGTTCATGGTATTGACTATGATGAGACCTTTGCTCCAGTACCAAAGATGGATTCCATACGATTGGAACTTTCCATTGCGGAAACCAAAGGATGGGAAGTCCATTAGATGGATGTGAAGAATGCATTTCTTCACGATGATCTCTCTGAGGAGATGTACATGGAGCATCCCCAGGGATTTATGAAGGACTCATCTTTGGTCTATCGATTGAAGAAGTCCCTTTATGGCCTCAAGTAGGCTCTGAGGGCATGGTATGCCAAGATGGACTCCTACCTGTTGTCACAAAACTTTGTACATTGTAAATCAGACCCAAAAGTCTACATGCTCAGGATGACTCATTTACTTCTACTTTTAGTTTTGTATGTTGATGATTTATTGAGCACCGGTTGCTTGACTTCAGTGATTGCTATAGTTAAGAGGATTCTCTATGACAGGTTTTTGATGACATACATGGTTCCACTACATTTCTTCCTTAGACTTGAGATCAGTCAGGATGCATTAGGCGAGGATGATTTTAAGCATGGGAATTTATTTTAAAATGTTGAAACCTTGGCAAATCTTACTAATCCTTCATATGTCAACTATAAATGTTTGGGGATATTTTTGTAAAAATATTCAAATTTATGAGTATTTTATATAGTTTTTTTTAAATTTTGGCGTTTTTTAAGGTAAAATAATTTTATCCTATAGAATTTGAGTGAATCATTTTTAAAATAGTGAATCCCTTTTTTGGAAAAACCATGGAAAATTAGTCCATGGATGAAATTTATCCCCTAAAATCATCCCTGGCATCAGGCATCAAACTGTCTAAGGCCAAGTATGCACGAGATCTCCTTGAGAGATTTCACATGACAGACTGCAAGTCTACTCCGAGTCCTTTCCTATCAGGAGTCAAACTTAAGGATTGCGGGGAGATTCCACTGGTTAACAACACACTGTACAGGAAACTAGCGGGGAGCTTATTGTATCTCACACACTTCGAACTAGACCTCTCATATGCATTTGACGCAGTTTCTAGGTTCATGGAGGAGCCGCATGAGCTACATTGGAAAGCTAGAAAGCATGTCCTTTGATACATACATGGCACCATCACCTTTGGTATTCATTATGCAATAGAATCTACATTAGATCTCATCGGGTTTACTGATTCCAACTAGGATGGAGATAGCACTGATCTCAAGTCCACATATGGTTACTCACTCAGTCTTAGTTCTGGGCCTATCTATTGGTCAAACAAGAAGCAAGTTAACATAACCATTCAGGCTATGTGGCTACAACATTTTCTCACTGAGTTGGGCATTCAGTTTCATTGATTGATTGTCATCTAGTGTGACAACCAGAGTACTCTGAAGTTCTGTAGAGATCCAGTTCAGAGGTAGCGGGTGAATCACATCGATATCCACATGCACTACATATGGGACTTGGTACACAAGGGGATCATCAACTTATAGTTTTTTCCTTCAGCAGAACAAACGAAAAACATCTTCACTAAGACCTTCATTGAGCAGAAGTTCCATTCTCTGTGAAGTCGTCTTGGAGTGAAGAACACAATTGCCTAGCAACTGTAGTTCTTCTTTTTACATACATTGTCCCTTGAGGGGGGGGGNAGTGTATCTTTTGTATTTGGGTACCTAACATGGCCTCATTGCTGGGACCCATTTTTTATTTTCACCATAGTGATGTTTAGGGGGGGTGTTGGAGTTACTTCAGACACACCTAGGATTTATTTTTCCTAAGGTTTTTCCTTGTTTATTAGTCATAATTAATCATTATCCAGTCTCCTATATTTTAGGGGAGAATATTCCACCTGAAGAATATTCTCTTTCAGTTGACACTTTAGTTTGACTAGTTGAGTTGAGTTTAGATGCTACATTGGTTTTGTCACCATGCAATATTGGGATCATCACCATGTAAATTCGACCTTGCCTTGGTATCATCACCAGACTGGCGCATTACCCTTGATTCCTTGAGTTAACTCCTTACTATTCTATGTTCAGTCAATTAACTGAAGACTAGTTGACTAGTTAACTCAACTAGGTGGCAGTTCACTCCTGTAACTACCTAAGAGACTAGACTAGGTGGCAGTTCACTCCCGTAACTACCTAAGAGACTAGACTAGGTGGAAGTTCACTCCCGTAACTACTAGTGTGTGTCTAGATCACTCTATACCACCACTATGGTGTATTGGTTCTCCTCCAGTGCACACTCATTGAGTTATATAGAGTATATCATGTGTAAATTATTCATTATTCACAACGGTTAATAAGAATTCTTTCATTCTTTCTCTCCTTCTTATTCTTTCTCTAATTCTCTCTGTAAATGTGTGTATTATTTTTTAGCTAGATCTATTCTGTGCGGGTTCAACACATTTATACTACCACTATTCGAGCAAGTTTCATTTCTACAGTTTTACAGTTTCAACCTATTTCATTATTTAATAGAAGATATTGTTCATTGAATATTTGTTTTATTCTTCTTATCTAATTAGTTTGTTCCACTCCTAAATTTGAATCAAAAACCCAATATATAATAACAACCCATGAACTTTAGATATATTGACTTATATCAATCCTTAAAAATACTCTATTTAAAATTACTTATAAATTCAAGAATCAATAATACATAATTATGAAACCCAATACAACTTTTAGATATATTTACTTATATCAATCCAATAATCCAAAAGATACTTCATTTAAAATTATTTATAAATTCAAGAATCAATAATACATAATTATTAAAACCCAACTCATGAGTTTTACATATATCAATCTAATAAGGAACATAATTATGAAACCCAATACAACTTTTAGATATATTTACTTATATCAATCCAATAATCCAAAAGATACTCCATTTAAAATTATTTATAAATTCAAGAATCAATAATACATAATTATTAAAACCCAACTTATGAGTTTTACATATATCAATCTAATAAGGAATTATTTATAAATTCAAGACTCAATAATACATATTTATTGAAACCCAATACAACGCATGATTTTTACATATATTTGCATATATCAATCCATTAAGGAATATCAATCCATTAAGGAAGATACTCCACACATACATATATATATATATCAAGAGGAAAGTAATTTAATAAAATAAAAATTTATAAATAATGTAATTTTATTTTTATAATATTTTTATCGATACAATGTTTATCTAAATTAAATATAATTGTACTTAAACTACAATAATTATTTATACAAAGTTTAAGAAGGAAGTTATTTTAGCAACATTTAAGAGCATTTGCTTCAAAGATGACAAAGCCATAAGCCACAAGTAGCATATCTTACAAGAAAGACATATAATACAATGTTTACTTAAATTAAATATAATTGTACTTAGACTACAATAATTATTTATACAAAGTTTAAGAAAGAAGTCAATTTAGCAACATTTAAGAGCATTTGCTTCAAAGATGACAAAGCCATAAGTTTAAGAAAGAAGTTAATTTAGCAACATTTAAGTGCATTTGCTTCAAAGATGACAAAGTCTTAAGTCATAAGTAACATATATTACAAGAAAGACATATAGGATTTGAGGATGGATTTTATCCACTACACCTTTACATCAACCACTCTAAATTATAACTAGACCACACAGATACATGATTAGGGTAAAGTTAGCTTCTCTTAACTCATAAACATTTTGACCCAATATGACATAAAATTTCATCATATAAATTTACAAAGAACCAAACAACCCAATAAGGTTTCCCATACTCTATTGTCCTCCACAATCTATGTAAGATAGCTAGGGAAGTAGTAGGGGGATAAGAGGGCCCATAGTGATAATAGTGGAGGTCATTTAATGTAAGGTGGATTAGGTCCACATATTATTAAATAAGAACCACTATGGTAGTTAGATATAATAAATGGGTAATTAGATATAATGAATGTAAGATGACTTCTTAGAAGGTTCTACTTCTAGAAGATTTCTCCTCTAGAATGTTCTTAGGTGATGGTAGCACTATATAATGGGGTTCAAGCAATGTAATAGGACATGAAGAGAAGTATTGTATTTGTGAGCAGTAGCTCAATAGGAGGATGCCCCCTTGAAGAGGCAAATAAATAGGAGAGGATCCCTTCCATAATAGGATCCATTGTATGATGTTTCCCTACCTCAAGGGTTTGGTAATCGTAAAGTGTGGTTTCTTCTATCTTGCTCCATGGATCTATTTTGTATTCAGTATTTGTGGTGATTATATTTGTAGATCTATTCAGGTTCTTAACAAGTAGTATTAGAACACTTTCCTTGGCAGACATTGTGGACAAATCTTTTTTTATTTTTGCAGATTTGTTTTCAAAAAAAAAAAAAAAAGAGGACCGAGACATTCTAGATATTTTCAGCATATCTCTGTGCAATATTTGCATAAATAGGTTGTATATCTAAGTTCCTCTTAGAAAAACACCCAAGTTGAAAAAAAAATTCGTCCAAAACAGAGTCCGGAAAGTTAAGATATGAAGTTTTAAAACCTGCCATTTTTCAGGGTTTTTTCCGCGGACGGCAGCGCAATTTTTTTATTTATATAGCAGTTGGAGGCCGAATTTTCCCAAAAAAATTACAGATCTGAGTTCCTCTCACAATTTCACCCAAATTTAAAAAAAAATCAGTCGAAACGGAGTTTGAGAAGTGAAGTTATGAGCATTTTAAATTCAACAATTTTTTAGGGTTTTTCCAGAAAATGCCGCAATTTTCTGTAGCAAGTTATTGTTCTATTTTTTGGGTTTTTTCATGATGGTTGTGGGACCAAAGAGTTCATAGTGTCTCATATGGCTATTTCCTCTCAATCCCTCAAAGAAATTCTTGAAAAATTCAAATATCAATTGTATGACACATTGAATGATAAATTTGATGCCTTTGTAGATGGCCTCACAAATGGCCTCAATGATAGTCTTCGTAGTATTCAAAATTCATTGGATAACATGCAAGAGAGATTTCTTATGGCGGACATCAGTGATGATTATAATCAAGAAATATATTCTTGGTATGATCTTGAGGCCGATTGTGATGATTGGTATATGGATAGTTGTCATTTATGGGATGCCAACCACTTCCATATTTTATTTGATGACTCTACTCCACCTTTTGTAGAGAAAATCAATGTCCCACATTAGGAGCTAGTTACCAACATCTAGCCTGCATATTTTACAATGGTATTGTTCCTTCCATATTCATCTTTGATCCTCTCCCACTATGTGGATGAATATTCTTATTTGGATCCACATGATAGGTGTCAGTATTGGGAGCATCATTTTCAGTTGGTTATTGGGTGCCGATATCTTCCGTGTGGAGTTCACATGAGCACTTGGAAATGGGACCCTGGTTTACAATGGCAGTTGGACTACTTCATCATGGTGGCTTTCCTTTCTACATGGGACCTTGGTTCTTCAGTCTTCTTTAACATTATGGTCTACAATTATCCATGGGACCCTGGTATATGGTTGTACATCAAGTGTTGAGGACAACGCTTTCATAAATGGGATGGAATGTAAGGTAGCTAGAGAGGTAGTAGGGGGGCCAAGAGGGCCCATAGTGATAATAGTGGAGGTCATTCAATGTAAGGTGGACTAGGTCCACATATTATTAAATAAGACCCACTATGGTAGTTAGATATAATAAATGGGTAATTAGATATAATGAATGTAAGAGGACTTCTTAGAAGGTTCTACTTCTAGAAGATTCCTCCTCTAGAATGTTCTTAGGTGATGGTAGCACTATATAATGGGGTTCAAGCAATGTAATAGGACATGAAGAGAAGTATTGTATTTGTGAGCAGTAGCTCAATAGGAGGATGCCCCCTCGAAGAGGCAACTGAACAAGAGAGGATCCCTTCCATAATATGATCCATTGTACGGTGTTTCCCTACCTCAAGGGTTTGGTAATCATAAAGTGTGGTTTCTTCTATCTTGTTCTATGGATCTATTTTGTATTCAGTATTTGTGGTGATTATATTTGTAGATCTATTCAGGTTCTTAACAATCTGACATAAAAATTCATCATATAAAATTAGAAAGAGCCCAATAAATTAGGTTTTCCCATACTTATTGCCCAACTTGAACTTTAAGCAAAGCCCAATAAATTAGGTTCCCCATACTCTATTGTTCAATTTTAAATATGAATTAAAGGAACAAATAAAATTACATTAGCCTTAATTTTATTTGGTGATATGACATATATCATTGCATCATATTATGTAAACAAAGCCATTAATGATATTTAGATAACAACTTCCATTAATAGAACCATAAAAGTCATCCTCTTGGGACTTGTCAATTAACCTATCCATATCATCAACATATTATCAAATCAATTAGTAACTATTAACATCAGAAGATCATCAACCTATTATCAATTTGTAACTATTAACATCAGAAGAGTTATAATTATATCCATATCATTAAGAATTAAACTATAAACCAAGGCAAACTTCGTTAGAAACAAGCAAAACTTCGTTAAAGAAAAGATAATAATTTTTTATTTATTTATAAATTTAAATAAATAACTTCAAAATTATAATTATAAACTGTTGTATTTTTATTCCAGAATTCTTTTAATACCTGTTATATACATACCATTAAAATAAAATATTATAATATATTACAAAAATATAAAAATATATAATAAATTTATTTAAATAAAAATAATAAAATGAACGAAGGTTACCGATCTGATATTCATGGAAAACCTGCACTTAATTTCAAGTGAGGAAGTATTGTTCCATATAAAAATAAATAAAAAGTTGGTACTGAATGTAGAGCTGAATGAAGTTAACAATAAACATATAGCTGCAACATAGGCCACACACAATGTCTTGAACCAACTGTTTGACCCCAGTACCAAATTCAGTCACATAATGGCTTCCCTGAAAATCTCCCAAAACATGAACAAGTTCGTTTTTCCTCATCCCAGTAGCTATGATTTTTAGAGAGCAGCTATGATTTTTAGTCCATAATCCAAATGAGATGACTGGAAGAGTTTGTTACCTGCGTTGACAAGATTCCTCATTCGGACAATTTGATTCGTTATATCGAAATTTCGCAGCCGTTCCCTGTAAAACTCAGAGGCATAAATTTCTTTTCCACCATGGAGAGAGGTGATCAGGGAACAAATTAAGAAGAGCCCTTGCTCAAGTGCCATACTAATTAGATGAATATTATTCTCCACCTCTGGAATATCATCTTCATGGCGGCTGGTCCTGCTGTTAGCGCTACAGAGGGCATCTTCGTGCTTGTTAGAGCAAGAGATGGGCTGAGCATCATGCAGATCTTGGAGACGGGAAACACATAGGGTTACTTCCATACAGAGAACTTCTACGTATTGTGCAAAATAGAAGGCATATAAACCGTTGATCCAGGCAGATTTGAGGATTGCCATTCCATTGTAAAGCTCTTCATTCATTATATCACTCCTACTCTCCCGCTCAGCTAACACACAGACTGGGAGTTCAACAATATAACAGATGGAACTCTTCTTGCTTGTAACAAGATAATCGATGCAGTGGTCAAACATTCGACGGTAAATTCTTAAAACCATACTCTGAATTTTGAAATATTGTCTTTGGTTGCTTGAAAGGTCAAAGAGAATTCGTACAAACGCCAACACAGAATTTTCATCTGACATCCGCAAATCAATCTCTTCCAGACCTCCCACGACATCAACGATCCTGGCCAGTTCTTTGCAAACCTCCTTGGCATCATCACACGAGTACTGGCCACTTCTTTGCGAACCATTTAATAGGGATGAATTTAGTAGCTTCCTACTGGTTACTTGGAACAAGTATCCATATCCTTTGATTGAAGAAAAAATCTCTCTGTTTTCCACCCTGTATTGGCAATAAAGACGGACCAGATTCAATTTCTTCCACAGTGCTTTCCAATGCTCTAATTCCTCGTCGTCGAGTTTTCTATATCTATTTCTACGACCCCGTCTCTTCGTCTTCTTCTTCTGAACACATCGATTAGCAGCTACAACCAATTCCTTAAAGAGATCTTCCATATCTCTCTCATTCAAGATTTGAGTGTAGTCGGGAATGACCTGAAGTCCTAGACTTAGGGTTACGCTGCTGTTGTTGAGAATGTATTCGCCCATCCGTTGTCTCAGCTCGGTCTGCGGGATGACATTGCGAATGTGGAAGGGCTGGCGAGTGTATGGGTTGATGGCATCCTCTTTGGTGTCCCAGATCGTCTCCAGTGTTCTGCGGTTGTAAAGAATCTGAGAAGGGTCATCCGAAATCCCAAGTCGAATTGGATCATAAGCGAAATCTTGGACCAGAATATCAACAAACTCCTCCGGAAGATTATCATCTAAACCCATTTTCTTCTCCTACTCTACTGTTTGATATTTTATCCAGGAAGCAATGCAACCGGTAAGGGAGTTTGATATCCCTTGAAACAGAAGTTGTAGGAGGGAATCGGCTGAGTGAGTCCTTTGTGCCTGCCAACCAAAATTTATACAGAGTGAATTCGTAAACAGCATGTTGACAACTGACAGAGTCCAGGTTTTCTATTTTTAGTTAACGAAAAAATTCTAAACAGAGATGTCTTCTATTAGCTGGTTTGACATGCCACGAAAATAGGCTACTTAAAATTCGAGTTAGGGAGAGTGCTGCTTTTCTTTCTTAGTTAGGAGAAAATTGAAACAGCGAGTCGTGCATTTTTAAGATAGACTAAGAAAACATAGAAAATATTCAATCAAATAATAATTCAGAAATTTTATAAAAATAAAAATAATTTAAATTTTTATAAAAAATATATATATATTAAATTGGTAAAATTTATGTAATTTAGTAGTTAATTAAGAGTGAAAATAATAATTATTTTTTATTATTTGTAAATATTGATTGATTTATTAAACAAATCACATTACCTAAAATAAACTTGTTTGTGCTTTATACATGAGAATTTTTAATTTTTTATAAATGTTTTTGAGTTTCTGACAGTTAACCTACTTTTTATACTAAAAAAAGACTTAATCTTAACCAATCACGATCAAATTTAAATCTTACTTCAAAATTAAAAAAGAATTTCAATGTCATGTAGTATTCCCCAAGATATCCAATATCTCATCCACCTTATTTGACCCACTTAATTAAAAAAGCTAACCATTAATACTTATTTTAAAAAGAAACCTAAATTTACATCATTTTTTTTTGGTTAATATTAGATTAACTAATCCTCTTACCTTTACCCTAGATTGGTATTATAATTAATAATGTATTTGTTATAATGAATATCAAAATGTTATTATTATATTGATTATTTTACAATTAAAATTAAAATATTATTATTATATTGATTATTTTACAATTAAAATTAAATATTATTATTATTATATTGATTATTTTGTAATTAAAAATAAAATATTTATTATAATTAATATGAAAATATTGTTATATTAATAATATTAAAATTAAAGCAGGCAAGGGTGTAACTCGAAGGAAATATATAAAACATGTCTTAAGGTCGATTCTCATATAACAATGTTACATTATAATTCATATAATAATATGAATATTATTATATTAATTAAAATATTATGCAAAATAAAAATTGCAATTAATAAAAGTAAACATTTCATAAACAGGTTTTGAATAGAAAGTTTAATATTAAAAAAAAAAAAAAAATGTACTTTTGATTATCATAAGCAATTTTAAATCTTATTTTAAAACTAAAATACAATTTCAATTTCATATAACATTCCGAAAATATTCAATATCCCCTCAGTGTCCACCTTCTTTAACTCACTTAATTAAAAAATATTAAAATAATTAATACACATTCTCAAAAAAAAAAACAAAAAAAAACACCCAAATTAATATCAATTATTTATTAATATTAGATTAAATCATTCTTGTAACGGTATCCTAAGTATAAGTTGTTATTATAATTAATAATTTAGCCCAAATTTACATCAATTATTTATTAATATTAAATTAAATCATTCTTGTAACGGTATCCTAAGTATAAGTTGTTATTATAATTAATAATTTAGTTGTTATAATCAATATCAAAATATTATTATTAGGTTGATTATTTTACAATTAAATTTGAAATATTTATTATAATTAATATTAAAATTTTATTATATTAATTATATAATAATGTGAATTTTATAATATCTATAATAATATACATATTATATTATATTAATTAAAATATTATACAAAATAAAAATTGTAATTAATAAAAATTAACATTTTATTAATTATATAGAGAGTTAAACAATTTCTTCACCCAACCCTCTAAATTATTTAGATTGATAATTACATTGGTTACATCTAACAAATTTGTATTATTAAATATATTATTAAATTACATTATTATTAAAAAAACCCTATTTTATTTGTATTGTTTGTTCCATTTAAAATCCTATTTCCAAAAAAATCCGTCCAAAGTGTTATTTATGCATCTATATCTCATTATCACTAGATTAACCTATTTATTCTCATTCAACATATGCATACATTTAGGGTTATTATTAGATTAATTGATCGCCCTATCACTATCTAAGAGTTTAAAATTGCATTTGTTGATATATAATTAATAATATATCAAATAATTTATTATTTAACTCATCCATAAATAAAAATAGCATTCATATGGATGAAAACATTTTAGATGCATTAATCTAGATCATTTGGTTGTGGATTATGAACATAGTGCATTTACACTATTTTCATATCCATCAATATTAGTAGGGGGATTAATAGAAAAAATGTGTTATACATTTTCTCTATTAATTATAATACATTTTCTCTATTAATTCTTCCCACTCATCCACATATATGAGGGTGGGAAATTGGTGTACTTTTGATATGCAATCCATGATCTAAAGAACCTACTTGTATTGTAAAAAACATATATCCATCTCAACCTCGGATTTATCAAGCGTTGAGAGGGATCAGATCTCTCGAGGTGCAAACCTTTTTTAGAATGCAAAACTTGAGGAAAGGTTAAAGGTTTGCACCTCAAGATATTTGATCCCTCTTGGTGCTTGATAGATCCAGGGTTAAGATGGATCTATGTTGGTAGTATATATGATGTATGATATATACAATAGAGTGTGCAATTTTTGTTTTCATTAATTGAGTCGACTTTAAATTTTTGAGATTTTTTAAATATTTGAAATCTAACATCACCCTAATGTGACAAATTCTCCCTATATTGGGCTATATAGTGCATCTCAGTGAAAAAATAGAGAACGTAATTGCATTCACAAAATATAGGTTCAAAGAAGCTCAATCTTGACAACTCATTTCACACATAGGCTAGGTTTTTTTTTTTGGCAATAATCCATAACTAGTTATATTGCCATTGAAAAGATTACAAAAAAACATGTTGGCCTTCCACTAGGGAAACCACACCATCAAGAATGCAATAGTTTGTTTATTGTTTTTCATGAAAGTTGTATTGTAAATCTAGAGGACTAAAAGTAGTTATATCTAGAACCTTGAAAATGACTTAAAATTGGTCTAATTATATGCCGAGCTAGATAATTGTTGGGTATGGCCCAGAGTCCATGGTCTACAATCTATGTTATGAGATACAAAAATAAACTTCTGATGGAAAAAAAAAACTAAGAATTGGAAGGCTCAACATCATGTTGCACCTAGGTGGGAGGTGATACCACAGCTTCAAGGTCAATGCTAATGATCTTCCTTGCCAACAAGTTCATCTTGTGGTCCAGGAGCCAAATCTGCACTTGCATCTCGTCCATCTGAAGAATTATATCTTCCTTATCATCCTTTATGTCTGCAAGAGCTCGTCCCAGGAGAAATTTCATCTGCTAATAGAGTTCTATGGTTTGCAGATAATGGGATTTGCGGGAGAGAATAACCCCAGGGTCTTGAACCCAAGATCTAGTGTCGGCTCAAACCTCCTCATTCGTGACAAAATTCCTTAGGACTTGAACGTATGCTTCCACTAAGTTTATTTCAGCTTGGATTTGAGGGGGCATGTGCAGATGATATGAGTCGACAAAGTTTTTGGTCACTGTTATAAGACATGATTCGGATTGACCCCTTGATGTAGAGGAGCTACCACGTCCATGACGGGAGTGACCTTCACGAGCCATGGGATCTACAGAGAGGGGGAAATCAGGAGGGAAGAGGGGATCATGAAGAGAATGGGTGCAACAAAACTAACCCAGGTGAGAGAGAATGTTAAGAAAGAGAGAAAAGTGGTAGAACTAGACCCATAGGAGGTATGGAATAACTACAATAACCATCGTGTGAGAGATATTTCAAGGAGAGTTATAATCGAGACAAATTTAAGTCCATATAGAGGGATGATGATTGAGGGCATTATGACGTCGAGGTGACTAATACGGAGGGAGATATGACCATGAAGACATCGAATTTCCTAAGGAGGTCATCTAGAAGGAACTGAGAGAAGCAAACTGTTTGGAGGCGGGGATGTATGGGCCAGAGTACCTATGCTTAAATGGTGCATCATGCAGAGGTGATATGGGAGAGAGATGTGTCATTGGTGGTCAGTGAAGATGACGCATGGCTGCTTGGCTTGGGTGGGAGCCCTGAGGCTGGTTGCTTCCTGACCATCCGATATTGGGGGGGACATAAAGGCTAGGTTAAAGGAACAATTGATACACATTGTTTTGAACACTAAAAGGTGTGAATTCTTTTCTTCACTAAAATGAATGCCTTCTTTATATCCCAAAATATAAAGGGATTTTTTTTGTGGTATCTCATTCTTCACGTCAATGCCTTATTCCTCACTATTAAGGAAAATAACAATTGAACTTTGGAGAGAGAAAATCCCCAAGCCTTATGGATTTCAAATTCTCTAAAGAAATTGACATTGAATTTAGGGATTCTTGGTGAATTCACTATAAGTAGCAGTGAGCAAACAATTTGAGGCATGTGGTGTTAACCTCTCTCTTTTTCACAAGTAATTTTTATTGACATATTTATTTTTTTTGTTCATTGAGTTTTATGATTCATCCCATGGGCCAAATTATCTAAGATTAAATTGTGCATTATGCAGAGGCGAGGTGGGAGAGAGATGTGTCAACAGTGGTCGGTGAAGCCGAGGTGTAGCTGCTTGTCTTGGGTGGGAGCCCTGAGGTTAGTCGCTTCCCGACCACCCGATATGGGGGGGACATAAAGGCTAGGTTAGAGGAACAATGGATACACATTTTTTTGAACACTAAAATGTGTGAATTCTTTTATTCACTAAAATGAATGCCTTCTTTATATCCCAAAATATAAAGGGATTTTTTTTATGGTATCTCATTCTTCACATCAATGCCTTATTCCTCACTATTAAGGAAAATAAAAATTGAACTTTGGAGAGAAAAAATCCCCAAGCCTCATGGATTTCAAATTATCTAAAGAATTTGACATTGAATTCAGGTATTCTTGGTGAATTCACTATAAGTAGCACTGAGAAAACACTTTGAGGTATGTGGTGTTAACCTCTCTCTTTTTCACAAGTAATTTTTATTGACATACTTTTTTTTTATGTTCATTGAGTTTTATGATTCATCCCATGGGCCAGAGTATCTATGCTTAAATGGTGCATCATGCAGAGGTGAGGTGGGAGAGAGATGTGTCATCAGTGGTCGACAAAGCTGACACGTCACTGCTTGGCTTGGGTGGTAGCCCTGAGGCTAGTCGCTTCCCGACCACCCAATATGGGGCGGACATAAAGGCTAGGTTAAAGGAACAATGGATACACATTGTTTTGAACACTAAAATGTGTGAATTCCTTTCTTCACTAAAATGAATGCCTTCTTTATATCCCAAAATATAAAGGGATTTTTTTTGTGGTATCTCATTCTTCACATCAATGCCTTATTCCTCACTATTAAGGAAAATAAAAATTGAACTTTGGAGAGAAAAAATCCCCAAGCCTTATGGATTTCAAATTATCTAAAGAAATTGACATTGAATTCAGGTATTCTTGGTGAATTCACTATAAGTAGCACCAAGTAAGCAATTTGAGGTAAGTGGTGTTAACCTCTCTCTTTTTCACAAGTAATTTTTATTGACATTTTTTTTTATGTTCATTGAGTTTTATGATTCATCCCATGCAATTATCAATGTTTCTCACTTTTTGTTTGTTTATTAAAGATAATTCTTCTACATCCATTGATCAATCTTCTTCTATCTTCCAACTTTTTAATTTCTATGGACATAAATTAATCAAAAATCATTTGATTTTTCATATTACTATATTTCTAAATTAGATATAAAATTAAAAATTATTGATTTTATTATATCCATATTATTTTACTCTATTTTAATGATTTGAAAAAATATTACTTATACATCACATAACCTCTCATGAAATAAACTAAAATAATAATAATCACGGTTTTGTAAAAACTAATATCAAAAGTTGTGAAATTTATTTATATATAAGATTAAGACAAAAGCAAATAGCATATTTGCTTTCTATAGAAGAATCTTAAAAATTTATTTAATATTTTTTCAATGGTTTATTGAAGTAAAATTATATGTATTTGAAGAAAATTAATGATATAAATATATCTAAACCCCAAAATCCATGGAAACAAACAACTACGTTCATAAGTTTTTTTAATTTAATAAGATAAACTATAAATAAATCATTTCATATGTATATGTATGGTAACTTTATGAGAGAAAGATATTAAGGGAAATGATCCAAAAATGTTTTTTTTAAGGAAAACAAATGTATGCTAATTTTATGAGAGAAATATATTAAGGGAAATGATCCAAAAATGTTTTTTTTAGAAAAACAAATTGAGATTAAGTGATTTTGAGAATTTTTGTATTATTCATTTAATTTTGTGAAAATAGGAAATTAGTTTTGTGAGAGAATCCAACTCACAAATTGGGTTTTTAATTTTAAGGAGAAATTAATTTCATAGTTTTAAGGAGGAAGTTAAGGTTTTTATGAGTTGGTTTAGACTTTTCCATACTTTACCACAAGTGGTTTCCTAGTCTCTAGGAGGAAGTTAATGGTCTTCCAATTTGGTTGAGATGCTTTCTCATTTTTTTCCTTAGTGATTATTAGATCCTAAATTTGTGGATCTTGTCTCCTTGAATTATGTAGCAAGGGAAACTATTTAAACCCCTTCATTAGGAGAGATATGATAGAGCTCATTTAAGAGAAAAACAAGCAATCATGCTTGTGTTCTGTAAGCCCCATCATTGGAAGAGTTGAACCCCCTCCATGGGGAGAATGCAGTCCTTTCATGTTTGAAGAAATGTCACTCATGTGAGAGCTTGAAGGCTGCTCTAGGTTTCAACCTTGTAAGGAGCATGTGCCACATTTTGTGAAAAGATTTAAACCCTTTCAAAGGAAGGATAATAAAGCAATTTGTACTCCAAGCAAATTCAACGACATATCCAGAAGGTCCTAGTGAACTCTGTTAACAAATCAGTGATCTCGTGTCTCATGTTTTCTTATACATGTTTTATTTACGCAATTATGACTATTAATGTATTAATTAATGGATATATGAGAATAACAACATATTCACCAAGCTAATATTCAATTTAGATTCAAGTCTTCATAAGTACATATTTTCACCTTTGAGTCAATCAAGTTCTCCATCGATCCTCAATTGTAAATATGACCTTCATTAAATAGCAGGAATCAAGGCCATGCCAATATTTTGCAGCTAGCATTTTAACATCCAAAACCTCTGAGTTTCCTTCTAAGGCATAGTATATTAAATATTTGTAATGGATGAGTTGTTGTATTTCAATAACTTTAGTTTTTTTCATAAACATTTCAGTCCAGAAATAATTATAAAAATACTCCAATTTGAAGACTGTATATATTCACCATCACTCTCTCATTATGGGGGATATGAAGGATAGGAAGAATAGAGAGAATCCTCTGTAATTTCAAAGTTTTCAAGTAATATACATATCCATCTTGCATTTTGTGCTATCATTTATCTATTTAAAGTGTTATTGTTTAGTGTTTTGTTATTGCTAAGACTTTTTAAACGAGGGCCCACAACAAAATGTGAAGGGCCAATTTCATGTGAATAACCTTGTTCACATTCTCATTCCGATTAATTGTTTATACAATTGTTCATAAACTCAATTTCTTAGGAATTCCAGTCAGCTCAATCTAATATAGAGTTGATGAAGGAAAAGGTAAGTTGATTAGGAAAACAAGAATTAAGTCTTCTAGATAAAATGAAATTTATTGGCAACAAGAATAATTCATCTAGAAATAAATTGATAACAATACAAAGTCATATTTTCATAGAAATCAATTGAAACACAACCAACTATTATTCTGTCACATAACAAGGAATAAATCCACTCTTAACAACTCAAAAAATGCCTTAGAAATCCAAATGGGAATAGCAACTTCGAATGTGGCTTAGTTTCTTCATTTCAACAATATTTGGTTACAATGCAACTATTCCCTTTGTGCATTGTCATCTCCTTGGAAAGGAGACCCCATTGAGAATGAGATTGAAGGAGGAAGTACAGAGAGCTCGGGGATAGGGGGAAGTCCAACATCCATGGCCCTTCACTTCCCATTATTGAGCCTTGTCACTTCATTCAAATTTCTTTATTACATTTAATTTTGTATTTCTCTCACATTGTCATTTTTGTCTTATTCGAATTTCACATTTACATTTTTTACATAATTTGTTGGCATATTACATTTAATTTTGTACTTTTCTGTCACATTGTCATTTTTGTCTTATTGGAATTTGACATTTACATTGCTTAAATAATTTTTTGACCTTCATGAATTGTGGTTTTAGAGTCTGACACCCATTAGTAGGTTCCGATCCATTTCTAATGAGGAAGAGATAACATTTTGTGTTGGACTCATAAGAGTGTTTTTTTTGTTCGATGAAATATCTCGCGCGAAACCCTCGAGTACTTCCCCACTTTGTGGATGTAAACAGGGTAAATTGTCGACCTTTATTACAAGGCACAACCCCAAAGGCAAACCCGTCACCTCCTATGGATAGCTTCACGTCTAGATTAGTACTACTTGAAGTTACCCTTGGGGCTCTTTGACTCATAAGAGTGATTCCTACTTGATTGAAATAAATATTTAGAAATAATAGAAAATTAATAAATAACAATCTTTTAAAATAAAATTGGTAACCTCTTTAAATATATAATTCCTATTTAAGTGATAAATTTAAGAAGTTAATATACAAAATAGAGTATTTATTTTGAGTGAGTAGATTTAGATAAATTTATTGTCATGGTCTTATTAGGAAAAGTATTTTAAAATGAAAGAAAATATAATATTAAATTAAATTAAAAAAAAAATATTCTAATATAATAATGATTATTTTAATATGATGATGATTAACATTATTTGAAATAATGATTTTTTTTTAAATAAAAATATAAATTTTAATAACAAAAATAAATTCATTTTTTAAAGAAAAAAATAATTATAAATAAATTTACACATTTATTTGAATGAGAATATTTTAAATATCCAAAAAATAAGTCTTTTAACATTTTAGCATCCAAAAATAACACTGTATATATTGACCATCACTCTCTCATTATGGGGATATGAAGTATATATTGACCATCACTCTCTCATTATGGGGATATGAAGGATAGGAAGAATAGAGAGAATCCTGTGTAATTTCAAGTTTTCAAGTAATATACATATTCATCTTGCATTTTGTGTTATGAGTTATTTGTTTAAAATATTCTTGCTGAGTGTTTTGTTATTGCTAAGACTTTTTAAAGGAGGGCCCACTTCAAAAGGTACAAGGCTAATTTCATGTGAATAACTTTGTTTATATTCTCATTTCACTTAATTATTTATATAATTGTTCATAAACTCAATTTTTTTAGGAATTCCAATGGACTCAATAGAAGGTAGAGTTGATGAAGGAAAAGGTAAGTTGATTAGGCAAACTAGAATTAAGTCTCCTACATAAAATGAAATTTATTGGCAATGAGAATAATTCATTTGTAAAAAAAATGATAACAATACAAAGTCATATTTTCATAGAAATCAATTGAAACACAACCAAACTATTATTCTATCACATAACAAAGAATAAATTCACTCTTGACAACTCAAAAATTATTTTAGAAATCCAAATGGGAATACCAACCTCGAATGGGGTTTAGTTTCTTCATTTCAACAGTTTTTGGTTACAATGCAACTATTCCCTTTGTGCATCGTCGTCTCCTTGGAAAAGAGACACCATTGAGAATGATATTGAAGGAGGAAGTAGAGAGATCTCGAGGACAGGGGGAAGTCCAACAGCCATGGCCCTTCACTTCCCATTACTGAGCCTTGTCACTTGATTCAAATTTCTTTATTACATTTAATTTTGTATTTCTCTCACATTGTCATTTTTGTCTTATTTGAATTTCACATTTACATTGCTTACATAATTTGTTAACTTATTACATTTAATTTTGTGCTTTTATGTCACATTGTCATTTTTGTCTTATTAGAATTTGACATTTATATTGCTTACATAACTTTTTGACCTTCATTAATTGCGGTTTTAGAGTTTTACACGCATTGGTAGGTTCCGATCTATTTATAGTGAGGAAGATATAACATTTTGTGTTGGATTCATAAGAGTTTTTTTGTTTGTTTGATGGAATATCTGGCGTGAAAACCTCGAGTATTTTCCCAGTTTGTTAGCCCTTATTACTGGGCATAACCCCAAACGGAAACTCGTGACCTCCTCTAGATAGCTTCACACCTGGCTTAGAACCACTTGAGGTTACTCTTGAGGCTCTTAGACTCAGTTATTCATAATTGATTAAAATAAATATTTAAAATAATAGAAAATTAATTAATAACAATCTATTGAAATAAAATTGGTAACCTCTTTAAATATATAATTTCTATTTAAGTGATAAATTTAAGAAGTTAATATACAAAATAGAGTATTTTTTTTTGAGTGACTAGATTTATATAAGTTTATTGTCATGATCATATTAGGGAAAGGATTTTAAAATGAAAAAAATATAATATTAAATTAAAAAAATATAATCATATGATCATTATTTTCATATCATGATGATTAACATTAATTTGATAAAAAAAATTTAAATAAAATTAATTAATAACAAAAATAAATTAACTTTTTAAAGAAAAAAAAATTCTAAATAAATTTACACATTTGTTTGAATCAAAATATTTTAAAAATCCAAAAGAACAAAAATAAATTAACTTTTTAAAGAAAAAAAAATTCTAAATAAATTTACACATTTGTTTGAATCAAAATATTTTAAAAATCCAAAAGATTAAATTTTAATTTTTAATTAATTAACACAATATTCTTAAAAAATCAAATATTAAAATATTTTAAAAATTCAAAAAATTAAGTCTTAATTTTTAATTAATTAACACAATATTCTTAAAAAATTAAACGATCAAATATTAGTTTACTGAGATAAACTCATTCAAGCCATCAAGAATTATAAACCTTACTAAAGTTGAGTAAGGCGCGTGAATCTACTAACCAAATACTAAAGTTGAGTAAGGCGCATCTCTGATTCTACCAGATAACTAAAGTTGAGTAAAGCCCATCGGTGAATCTACCAGATAACTAAAGTTAAGTAAAGCCCATCGGGGAATCTACGAAATAACCAAATACAAAAGTTAAAAATACAACTGTGATATCTATTTAAGGTTTATCTCACTCACTTTTGTTTGCATTTGATCTTCACCAACTAAGAAAAGTACAGTCTGTTATCTTTATTTTTTCTTTTCTCTAAATATTTAAAAACACACACAAATCTGTTTCTCAAGAAGATCCTCTACAAATATAAAATTCCACTCACCTTGTAATATAAAAATAAAAAATCCAATAACAAAATAAATTAAATTCTTAAAAATAAAAATAATTATTAATAAATTAAGATATATTTATGAGAATGAGGAAAAGCCATTTATTACTTAAACAACTCATTTTTTAAAAATCTAAAAAAATATATGAATTTAATTAACTAACTCAATATTACTAAACACATCAAATATTAAGTTTACATTACTTAAGTACACTCATTCAATCAAGCCATTAAAAATTATAAAGTTTACTGAGACTGAGTAAGCCCATGCACGAATCTATAAGATACCCAAAAATACAAAAGGTGAAAAATACAACTGGGATACTTATTTGATCTCACTCACTGCTGTTTGATTATTTGATCTTCACGTTTTCTTTATCTTTCTTTTCTCTAAATACTAAAAACACACCTATTTTATCTCACTCACTTCTGTTTGTTTATTTGATCTTCACGTTCTCTTTTATCTAAATACTAAAAACACACAGAGTTCTGTAAGTTAGCGTTTTTATCTCTACCAACTGAAAAAGCACTACCTCTATCAACCTATTTTTAAAAGATCTATTTTTGTCGGGATTACTGTTTATATATTTTTAAAACGAGGAAACCCACTGAAGGAATCCTCTGCAAATATAAAATTCGACTCACCCTTTAGACTCTCTCTCATAGATATAAAACCCTGGCATAGTTTCAACCTAAAGAAAACAAACAGCCGAAGACGAAAATGGATTTAGATGATAATGTTTCCAAAGAGAATGTTGATATCGCGGTGCAAGAATTTGAGAAAATGGGTTTAGATGATAATGTTCCCGAGGAGTTTGTTGATATTGTAGTACAGGTACACTTACATGATCTGTTGAGCTACCTTCACCAGAAGATCCTTCTCAGGTTCTATACAATTTGCTTATGATCCTGTTAGACTACCTTCTGCAGAAGACCCTTGTCAGGTTCTTTACAACCGCAGGACATTGGAGACGATCTGGGACACCAAACAGGATGCCATTAATCCATACACCCGCCAGCCCTTCCATATCCGCAATGCAATCCCCCAGACCGAGCTGAAGCAACAGATGTGCGAATACATTCTCAACAACAGCAGCCTAACCCTACGTCTAGGGCTTCAGGTCATTCCGGACTACACTCAAATCTTAAACGAGACAGAGGTGAATTGGTTTTAGCTGGAAATCAATGTTTATTACAAATGACAAACACCAACACACAACAACTCCAGAATGCTAAAATGTGAATGCTAAAATCAATGGTGCTTTTAGGGTTTCGGGGTTTGCAAACCTTTGATACAAAACAACGCACAACTTCAATCGTCCAATTGCGAAATGCCTACAAACTTTGGGTCCCACTACTTCGGGTTCGGGGTTTTGGGACTAAATAACTCCACGCACAAGTAAATTCCGAAAGGCGAAATAACAAACTAAAATGATTTTCCAAATCATATAAGCTCCAACAAATAATTTTGGGATAAATGTAAAATCGGATTCCCAATGGGTAAAAACAAGAAATTATTGCCGTTTGTTCAAAAAAGAATTTTTTATCAATAGATAAAATGAGTTTACAAACTCTAGTAAAATATAAACACAGAGCAGAGCTCCAAATACAAAGTAACCAATTTGATTCAAAAATGTTTTCAAAATATCTTTAGGATTTACAATTTTGACTCTGGTATTTAAACACAAAAAATTACTCCTTTGATCTTCTAAAGGATTTTAATCAAGGCGATGATGGTGTCTTGTGGCCTACAAAGGTTAAGACGCCACCGTTTAAGTTATGTAAAACAAAATTGTAATCAGTGGTTTAATCCTCGAGTCTTGAAGGGTCAAGACGGCCACCGATTCACGTTTGCAAAGAGGCGGTGAAATGATTACTTCCTAACATACTCCCTCTTAATCATTTCAGAACAAAAAACAAACTAAAACTATGTAAAACAAAATTGTTGTAAACAATGCATTACACCTTGCACACCCCAATATTTTTTCTATGAATTTTAAGCAGTTCATTTCCTAAAGGCTTCGTAAATATGTTTGCAAATTGTTTTTCAAATCTACATAATTGAACAGAAATCTCCCTACCAGTTACCAACTCTCGAATGAAATGATACCTTGTATCAATGTGCTTACTTTGTTTGTGAAAAACGTGATTCCTTGACAATGCAATGGCAGACTTGTTGTCACAGACAATCTGGGTTGCATCATTCTGGTTATGCAACAATTCATTCAAGACCCTTCTCATCCACACAGCTTGACATGCAGCTGCAGCTGTTGCAACATACTCTGCCTCAGTAGAAGATAGAGTTACAATGGGTTGTTTCTTTGATGCCCATGCCACTGCTCCAGATCCAAGACTGAACACATACCCAGATGTGTTTTTCCTGTCATCAATGGAACCTGCAAAATCACTATCAGTATATCCGATCATCTCAAAGTTTAAGCTTGATGTGTATCGGATACCAAAATCAGTTTTTCCAGCAACATATCTCATGATCCTCTTTCCTGCTTGCCAATGAGTACTCTTCGGAGTCTCCATGAATCTCGAAATCAAACTTACAAAAAACATAAGGTCAGGTCTGGTTGTTGTTAAGTACATAAGGCTTCCAACTAGTCTCTTATACAGGGTTGGATCAACATATGATCCTTCACCATACTTGCTTAGTTTAATACCAGTTTCCATTGGTGTTGCAGCTGGCTTGCAATTCAACATTCTAAACCCTTTCAACACTTCATTTGCATAATTAGTTTGACAAATGAAAATGTTATCATCAGATTGATCCACTTCAATTCCAAAAAAAAATTTCATCAAACCTAAATCAGTCATCTCCAACTCAGTTTTCATGGCATTTTTAAAATCATCTACAGATAGATCTCCAGTAAAAATCAGGTCATCAACATACAAACAGACAATCAAAATTTTACCTTTCTAGTCTACCTTTGTATACAGAGTTGCTTCACTTGGACTTCTGTTGAATCCAACACTGATTAGGTATTCATCAATCTTGCTATACCAAATTTTGGATGTCTACTTCAATCCATACAAGGCTTTCATCAACTTATAAACTTTATCTCTATGCTTATCAATCTCAAAACCCAGAGGTTGTCTTACATAAACCTCTTCTTCCAAATATCCATTCAAGAATGAAGAATTAATGTCCATCTGATGCATGAACCATCTATTTTGAGGTGCAATAGCTAATACCATACTCACAGTGTCAATTCTTGCTACAAGAGCAAATGTTTCGTTGTAATCAATACCAGGTTGCTAACTAAACCCCTGAGCTACAAGTCTTTTCTTGTATTTTTCAACTTGACCATCTGCATTCAACTTAGTCTTATAAACCCATTTAACACCAATATTGTTCTTACCTTTAGGTAAATGAACAATATCTCAAGTTTGATTTCTTTCAATGGATTCAATCTCCTCATCCATTGTTTTTATCTAGACATCCTCTTTAGCAGCGTCATCAAAACTTACAGGATCACATGCCATCAATGCAAAATTTGAAATCTGATCTACTTCTTCATTTTGATCATACAATTCTCTTAAGCTTCTAGTCTTCTGCCCTTTAAATCTATTTCTTAATGAAGCTAAAGTGGGATTTGATTCACTACTTACCTGTGAATCTGATTGATGTCCACCATATCTAGATGGTTCACCACGCTCATGAGTTCTTGGTGTTCTAAATTGAGATGGGCTAAAATCTAGTGCTAGCCTTGTTGGACTTCTTGCTGCAGGTGTATGTGCATGTGGAACCATCTGTCCATCATCTTCAGCCTGCTCAGCTCCATCATCATCTCCATGGGGTAACACAACTCCCTGTGAAATTGATTTGTCAATACTTCCATCCCAGGCTTCATCTTCTTTAAATTGAACATCTCTGCTAATTACATATTTCTGGTTGATGGGATTATAGATTTTGTATGCCCTAGACTCTTTACTGTATACAACAAAAATACATCTCTCACTTCTATCATCCAACTTCCTCCTCATTTCTGCAGGTACATGTGAAAATGCAACACATCCAAAAATTCTGAAATGAGAAACATTGTAAGGCTTACCATCCTAGGCTTCATGAGGTACACGATCCCTCACGGTCTTGGTCGGACTTCTATTCAATATAAAAATAGAGAAAAGAACCGCATCTCCCCAATATTCATTTGAAAGATGCTTCTCTTTCAACATGCTTCAAGCCATATCCATGATGGTCCATTTCTTCCTTTCAGCCACTCCATTCTGCTGTGAATAATATTGAGCAGTAAACTGCCTTTTAATTCCATGAAGACCACAAAATTCAATGAATTCATTCAATTTATACTAACCTCCTCTGTCGGACCTGAGGATCTTAATGCTTCGACCACTCTCATTCTCAACCATAGACTTAAATTTCTTAAAAACATCAAAAGTTTCAAACTTCTGTTTCAACAAATACAACCAAGTCTTCCTACTAAAATCATCAATGAAAGTCATAAAATAAACACAGTCATTCAAAGAAGGTGTTTGCATAGGACCACATAAATATGTGTGGACAATTTCCAAAGGAGATTTTTCTCTGTAGGAAACACCTGAAACAAATTTCTCTGTGTGATGTTTTTCAAGTATGCAGCTCTCACAAGAGCTTGCAAGTTGTTGAATACAAGGTAACCCCTTAACCATCTATTTCTTCTGTAACAAATCTAAGCCACCAAAAATGTAAATGACATGTCTCAAATGCCATAACCAAGATTCATCTAAACTTCCATCTTTATAAGCATTCAAAAGACCACTCAAATCATTTTGCATAACAAGTGGAAACATTCTATTCTTGGTCATCTCTACTCTTGCAATCAATTGTTTGTTGGGTAATTTATCATAGATAGTACATAATTGTTGAAGAACACTCTGTACTTTTTCTCCAACAACTATCCAACACTGATAAGATTGCATTTTAAACCAGGCACAAAGTAAACATCATCGATATTTCTTCTCTGATTGTTCTTAGTGTAAACTAGAACTATACCTTTACCATTGACTGTAACCTTACAGTCATTTCCCAGTTTGACTTCAGACTGAATACTAGTATCAATGGAAGAAAATAAATCTTTATTACCAGTCATGTGGTTACTGCAACCACTATCCAAAAACCAAATATCATTTTCACATTCCTGAGTGACGTTAAAGGTCAAAAACACAGGATTTTGATGATCCTCAGACTCATTCATGATATGTGCAGAGTGCTTTCCAGCATATGCATGTTTCTTCCAACATTTGTTAGCAAAATGCCCAAATTTCTTACAATAATAACATTGCACTTTAGTTTTATCATACCTCTGATTTTCTTGCTGCCAGGGTTTGCTGCTACTCCCTCTTAAATTAGGAGGATTCTACTGGGGCTTTTGCTCAGACTCTGATTCAGCTCTGTTGTCCCTTGGGCCAGAAAATCGACCTCCTCTTCCACGAGTATGAAACCTTCCTCTGCTTCTACCTCTGGTAACATGTAGTTGGGATTTGAAAGCATGCTCCATTGATCCTTGTTCATATCTAGATATCCTATATTCATGAGCAACAAGAGAACTAGTTAACTCATCAATTTTCATTAGACTTAAATCTTTAAATTCCTCTATGGGAACAACAACAAGCTCAAACTTCTTGGGCAAACTTCTCAGCACTTTCTCAATAACTCTTTTATTCTCAACATCATCTCCATACTGCCTGAGCTGGTTCACAACACTCATTACTCGAGTCATGAAAGTATCAATACTTTCATTATCCTTCATCTTCAGATTTTCGAAATCCCTTCTCAAGTTCTGCAACTTGACTGCCTTCACCTTGGACACCCCTTGATAACAGGTTTCAAGAATGTCCCAAGCCATCTTCGAAGATGCAACAGTAGCAATCTTCATAAAAATGGATTTATTTAATCCTTGCTCGATTAATCCAAGAGATTTATTATCCTTCTTCCTGTTTTCCTTCAGTAAAATACGGGCAACATTAGATAGAGACAATTCTGCCGCAGCATCAACTGTCTCTGGATAGCCATCAATAACATAAGTCCACAAATCCTGAGAACGCAAAATTGTCCTCATCCAAATGTACCAGGAATCATATGACTTCTCGCTCAGAACAGGAACCTGAATCTGAGAAGAACTACTACCAGACACAGCCATTTATAAAAATTGACAGAAATTAAATAAACCTGCACGCAGAAAAATATGAGAATAAAATTTTTGGCACTAACAGGAATAATCTGCAATGAACTAAGCAATTGCCGGATAGACTGCTAGCTTTGATACCAAATGTGAAAAATGGAGGTCAATCGGGGTTCGTGATTCGACGATTACAAATGCCAAACACCAACAAACAACAACTCCCTAATCGCGAAAATGAGAACGGAATGTGGGCCCGATGCTTTTTGGGTTTCGAGGTTTGCAAACCCTTGATACAAAACAACACGCAACTTCAATCGCTGAATTGCAAAATGCATACAAACTTGGGGGCCCACTACTTCGGGTTTGTGGTTTTGGGACTAAACAACTCCACGCACAAGTAATCTTGGAAATGTGAAATAACAAATTAAAATGATTTTCTAAATCATATACGCTCCAACAAATAATTTTGGGATAAATGTAAAACCGAATCCCCTATCGATAAAAACAAGAAATTACTGCGTTTGTTCAAAAACGAATTTTTATCAAGAGATAAAATGAATTTACAAAGTTAGTAAAATATAAAAGTAGAGCAGAGCTCCAAATACAAAGTAACCAATTTGATTCAAAAATGTTTTCAAGATATTTTCGGATTTACAATTTCTCTGGTATTTAAACACAGAAAATTGCCTCTTCGATCTTCTAAAGGATTTTAATCTAAAGGATTTTAATCAAGAAGGTGATGGTGTCTTGTGGCCTGCAAAGGAGGTTAAGGCAGCCACTGTTTAAGTTATGTAAAGCAAAATTATAAGCGGTCAAGACGGCCACCATTCACCGTTTGCAAAGAGGTGGTGAAATGATTACTTCCTAACAAGAAGGTTAAGTCAGCCACTGTCTAAGTTATGTAAAGCAAAATTATAATCGGTCAAGACGGCCACCATTCACCGTTTGCAAAGAGGTGGTGAAATGATTACTTCCTAACAAGAAGTTCAAGTCAAAAGTGGAACAGAGAGTGCCGGATAATGAGGATTTAGAGCATCAGAAAGTACTGTGGAAGAAATTGAATCTGGTCCGTCTGGTCCGTCTTTACTGCCAATACAGGGCAAAAAACAGAGAGGTGTTTTCTTCAATCAAAGGATATGAATACTTGTTCCAAGTAATCAGTCGGGAGCTGCTCTATTCAAGCTGCCAATACTCCCGCTCTTCACATAATGATACGAAGGAGGTTTACAAAGAAGTGGCCAATATCGTTGATATCATGGGCGGTCTGAAAGAGAACGACTTGCAGATGGCACCTGAAAGCTCTGTATGGGGGTTTATGCTCATTCTCTTTGACCTTCTAAACAGTGAGTATTTGAAACTTCAGAGCATGGTCTTAAGAATTTACCGTGGAATGTTTGAGCACTGCATCGATTATCTTCGTATGGTCTAGCATATTTTCATCCGTCCGATAGTTAAAAACACTCTCTATGTGTTAGTTCAGCGAGGCAGTCCCAGGAATATAGCGAATGAAGACCTCTGCAACGCGATGGTAATCCTCAAAGCTGCGTCGATCAACAGTATCCGCGCCTCTGATTTTCCACGTTACGTTGACGTTCTCTATACTGTAGTAATGACATGTGTTTCCCGTTTCCAAGAGCTGCATGATTTTCGTGCTCAGCAAAGCTCTATCTCTAGCATCCACGAAGCTTATCAGGAAGATGCCAGCTTGAGCTCCAACGGGAGTACCAGCTGCCAGGAAGATCAGGATCATGGAGAGGTGGAGAATAATATTCATATGATTAGTATGGCACTAGACCAAGGGCTTTTCTTAATTTATTCCCTACTCACCCTTCCTCATGGTGAAAAAGAACCTCATACCTATGAATCTACAAAGAAGCAGCTGCAAAGTTTGGATATTATAAAACAGATTGTCCTCATGGTGGAATTAGTCCTGGCAGGTAACAAATTCTTTTAGTCATGTCACTTGGGTTTTGGATTAAAAATCATAATTGCACTCTATAAAGAGAAAGGAATCCTTAGACAGGAGATGAGAAAAGACGAGCATGTTCATGTCTTCAGAAATTTTCTGGGAAGCAAGGATGTGGATGAGTACGGTACAGAGGTTAAGCAGTTTCTTGAAGACATCGTGCATGGCCAAGAAGCTTAGGGACGCAGATTGATAATGGAAATGGTCGGTCCATTCATACTCATAATTCAGAATGATTGTTGTACTTCTTTTCCCAAGAAAATTGTCCATAATTCAGAATGATTGTTGTACTTCTTTTTCCATGAAAATTATCCTGTCAAGGGAGGATGGACAGACTGAATGCATGATTATCCATGCAATCTGAACAATGTAAATTTTGTTTTTTAATAAAACCATGCATTCTGAACAATGTAAATTTTGTTTTTTAATAAAAATTTAAGCTGCTTTTGGGAGGGAAAAAAATATCATGCATTTATCAAACACAAACTTTGTTCATATTTTAAGACCATTGTGTTCAAGGTTATTTATTTATAGGAGTGTTGTTCAAGTTATTTTGAGAGTTTTTTTTTTAGGGAATAAGCTAACTTGGGAATAATTTTTCTTTGGGAGTTTCTTTTTTAAGGTAAAAATTGAATCTGAATGGGGTTAATTTTTTTTAGGGGTAAGTTGACTTTCTCATGGATCATGGATCAATATTACATGCATTTGATAACCTTACCTTCACCACTACCAGAAAAATAATTCTAGAGAAAAGATTGCTCTTAAGTTACCCCATTCATTTTCTTTGCACTGACAATTTTAGAAATAAAATATAGATATCATGCTCTTACTAAGAGGTAATGTACCTAAAAAGATAGCATAACAGTGAGGGCTTTAGTATATTGACTAGCACAACCACTCAAAACCGTGGCTGATGAACGTCGAAAGATGCACGCACAGTCAAAAAATGAAATGCACAACTAGATAATGAGCGTTTATAGCCAGCACAGCCAGCGTGCTAAATAAAAAATTTAATCATTTAAACGTGGCAATCATATAGTGCTACAGTAATTTCTTAATACAAGGAAGTTATAAAGAGGAAATCACATTCATTGATTTGAAAGGATAACTAAGAATATGCCAGCATCTTCAATTGTTAACCATCAAATTAAAATTTTAGATTAAAAGGTGAGTAAGTTAAATTTGTTTTAAATTTAAAAAAAAACCCCTTATCATATCATCTTTTAAAAAATTACATTGAAATTATAATTAAAATAAATTAAAACTCATATTATTTTTGTTATAAAACAAAATGAAATTTTTGTGACTTGATTCATAAACTCACTGCATTCTGACAAGATTAATTATTAACACCGGAAGACAAAACCAAAACAATTATAAATAAACAAAATTAATTTAAAGAAAATTAAATTATACCAAAAAAAAAAGTTGCTATAATTTAGATTGCATCGATAAAATCTTGGAAACTGAGGTCAATTTGCTAAAATTTAGATTGTACCCATAAATCCTTGGAAATGAATATCAATTTCTTTCAAATTCAGATTGTAAACTTAATTTTAGTTATTGGATATTGATTTTATTTTCAAAGTGATTATTGCATTTTTAAAATAGCTATTTTGAATTTTAGATTGTACTGATAAAGCCTTGGAAACTGAGTAACTATTTCTTTCAAATTCCGATGGTAAAAGTAATCATAGTTATTGGATATTGATTTTATTTTCAAAGTGATTATGTTATTTTTAAAATAGCAATTTTGAATTTGATTGTAAAGTTTTATTATTGGAGAGCTAAGTTACAAAGTCAATATTTTTATCACAAAATCAATTATTAGCTTTGTACTTAGGCTCTCGAATAACTTAAATCTACAATCAAATTAAGCTTTATCTTTCAAAACAATTTCATAAGTTGTTAAGGTTATTATTTTTTTCTCATTCTTTTTAAAAGTTTTTCTTTTTTGGACAACTAAATTAGAAGTCCTGAAAATTACAAGTCCATTGAAATTTGCATAGGGGTCGTATCCACAAGAGAAGAGAGACCTATTAATCGAGTAAAATGTAGTAGCAATTTTTCCCTCCCCATGTCTAGGGCTAATTAGAGAAGATCATGTCTCACAGTCCACAATGAAGGCAGTGATCCCGACAATGATGATGAACAATATATCCACCCATGGAAACCTAACAACCCCACTCATATGCCTCTTCTACTTTGGATCAACAAAGATCATCACATCAAGTCGACAAAGTCTTTGGGGGATGGTAACCCAATGTCACTACAAGATAGACAAGGTGTTGTGCTCAATATATTGGGCATCTGAATGAGGATCATTGGTTGAAGTTGGATAATGGATCATAGTCTCGAGAAGTTGTGTTTCTTTTCTTGTTTCGCCTTGGTGGCCATAATTTGTACCCTAGTCCCATGTTGTCACCCCCAAGGAAAAGGGGTACTACTAGGCGAGGCTTCGTGTAACATTTCATTTCGCCACCATACTTAACACTTATTGTTGGACACATGCCTATTTTGAGAAGGAAGTCTATTTTGAGCGCATACCTATTTTTGGAGAAAAGATCTGTTTTGGGAAAGACCTATTTTTGGAAAGGAAGATGTAATTTTGTAGCATGCACAATAGGTGGAAAAAAAACAACATGCTGGAGGAAAAGCAACGTTGCACGCAGGAAGACAAGCCTAACGATGATAGGGTTAGGGGTTTTGAAAAATATTGTAACGACTTTAAGCCATAAAGTAGTATAAATAAGGACCTAGGAGGTCTAGGAGAAAAGAGGAGAAGTCAGTAGAGGAAAAGAGAGTTGATTATTATGATTTGATGGGTTGTTGATTGTAATAAGTCTTGTAGAAGAGTCAAATAAGCTAGTTTTAAAGGTTTAGGTTAGAGGCTGAGGAGCCTGGTGTGATCTAGTCTGCCTCAAAGAGGGTTCTTACCCTCATCTTGATTGTATCATTGAAGATGTAATGCACACAACACAAGATTTTGCAGTAGAATGAATAAAAGACAAGAGAGCCAGATCTTTGTGGACGTAGCCCCAGGAGGGAGCGAACCACGGTAGACCTTGTGTTCTTTGTGATTGTTAATGAATGATTACTTTTTCTTGATCATTATCTTATCAATAAATGGTTAAAATAGAAATATCAACGTGAATGCATAGGTTTAAAGATGAATAAATAACATAAGTAATTGGATAGTGTACATAGATAATCTACAATGAAGAAAGAACATCATCCTAGATCCCCACTCATTCCTAAACTGCAAACACTTGAGTATTGCAGACACCCATAAAAGCTATCTCGGATGAGACTACGTGGTGCACCCTGTGTGCATCGTTTCCTTCTGGTTTACTAGGAGGGCCAATAGTTTTTTAGGGTTTTGTTGGAAACCTGTTGAGATCCAAAATTAGGTCTTCATTTCCAAAAATAGGTCTTTCCCAAAATAAATATTTTCTCCAAAAATAGACCTGTGCTCAAAATGGACTTCCTTCTCAAAATAGGCCTGCACACAACAGGCCCCCAACACTGACATGTGGCTCATCCCGAGCCACTCAGGTGGTGCGCCCTCCCTGTACTTCCTTTTCCAAACTGTGGAACTTCCCTGTTAGTTCCTTTCCTTTTGGCCTCATCTATGTAGCTTTGCCTGTTAGTGCCTCGACTTCCTACGCTATTATCTCCTCATGTATTAATCTTGCGCCCTCTGACAATGCCTTTTCCATACTCTTCTTCTCTTCCTCCAGCTGCACAATCATTTATGTTGCTTGTTCCTGGAGGGGTTCCAATAGGGTTTTCCTTTCTTACTTATTTGTCTGCATTGTCTTTAACTCTGTCTGTAGAGTCTTAATTTCTTGAGTGCCCTTCAATCACTCCATAATACTCATTGTTTTATGCCATTTCTTTAGCTCCTGTATGGTAGTGTTGATTTTCTCCTCTTGTTGGTCCCACTGTTGAACCTTTTCATCCTCCTCTAAAACAATCCAGATCTGCATGATTCTATCGAACAACTTTGTGACTTCCTTCACTCATTTCTCCATATCTACTATTTGGAGTGTGGATTGTTGTTCTCTGTGTTCTCAAACCACCAGAGGAGTCATAGGATTAAGACTTTTTTTTAGCTCCTCGATTTCCTGCTTGTATCCATCAATTATTTGTGAAATAAATTTTATCTTCTCCTCTGCGCTCCTCTCTGGTGCTTGAGCATTTTCTGAGATGAGATCATGTACCATTGTTATACCCTGTTCTAAATTATCTACACATTCTTTCTCCTCCTCTTTCTCTGAGGTCAGTTAGTCATATGTGATTTGTAACATTTCGGCAACTCCCCTACCCACCTCCAAGTTAATCGCATTCATGCAGGCTATGGATTACACCTCTTGCATTATGTTGGCTTGGAGTCTATATAGTGCCTTAGTGGGTATCTGTGTCATGATGACTTCAAATTTCTCAATTTTCCCTGTAGGTTTCTGCGTGGTCACTTGATACATTCTAATCATTTGGCGGTTGACTGTGAATGTCTCCTGGTCTTGTACTACCAACTGTATTGTCTCCTCTCCTTCTTTTTGCATAGGGGTCATTGTGTATTTTCCTGTAGCTTCATTGTGGCCTATGGTCGTGCTTGACTCTGTAGTTGTTGTATAGCTTCATGAAATTCTATGATATTGGCCATAATCTCTTCTCTTTGTTCCTCTGTAATATGGACCGCCTCTTCCCCCATGTCTTGGACCTTGTCCGTGATGAATTCAACATCATCCACTGTCAGGGTGATGATTGGGTCTTCCATGACATAATTCCTCTCGTATGCATGCCTCTTCTACTTGCAATGGATTCCTTGTTCTCTGTGAGGGCTACGCCCCACTTGTAACCTAGACCCTTTCTTCAACATCCTATGATATATCCCCCTTTCTGGTCTATTCCTGGTTGTTTTTCCTTGTCGATGTTTTTGTCCTCCTTGGTCTTTTAGGAACTTCCCTACTTCCCAACGACTGATTCCATGTTGTTGGGTTGTTTGTTTTGCTAGAGAACATGCTTCAGTCTTTTCCCTGTGCTTGGTGGATTGTGTCATCGATGGCCTTGTTGTTGGTTTTGTTACTGGCAACTTCCACTGGACAAGCTAGTCTCTGATTATCTAGTCAACTTCTTCCTTGGTGAATGGAGATTCTCCTTGATCTAATACCACATTAAGGGAAATTAAATGTGAGAGAAATAAAAATTACAAGAACATAACAACAATACATAAATCATAACATGAGATTTATCCTCGAAAAAGAAAACTGGGAAAAGTAGTTAATAGATCTATTAGTCCCTTGGTCAAACTCGACCAGGTCGACCAACCTCCTAACCCTGACCAAGTGAGCCTTCACCACTCATGTCCTGGCCCATTACAATGGAGTCTCCTTAGCGTATTTAAATGCTTCATTACATGAAATACAATGGGCTCAATACCATGGGTCACCAATACCATGTGCCTAAAACCACTATTGTTGACCTACCAATTTTGACATTTTTACTGAGTCAATTTTAACCTAACAAAAATTGTGTAGGAATTTCATGGCCAAGATGCAGGAAGCAGGTTTGTGCAAAGTGGATATGAAAATTTTCCACTTTGTTTCTATTTTGTTCTGTTCCAACAAAAGTTGTTAGAGTTTCCAAGATTCCAATAGACAAGGGATTACCATGTGCTATATCTCTCTTATATACCAACAAGTTCCAACAATAGTACTTGATCCAATATCTTAGGGATCCAACTAAGGAGAATTAACCATACCCTTAGTGGTATTACCCAATTACCCAGGTATTTAAGAGTAGTATTCCTGAGTGTTTTCGTTAGTGCCACTATAACAATAATGCGGTCAATTGATATATCTATAACTTGTTTCAGGGGAGATATGGGACTTCCTATATACTCAGGGGTACGTGGGAGTGAATGTCCTTGTACAATGGTTGTATAATGTGGTACAACTCAAAAGGATACAAACAAGGGTTACATAGGTTTGCAACTCGGTGAAACAATTTGTTTCGAGTAACCACATGAAACCTTCTATATTTCTTGTGTGTATTCTTACCCAATCACATTTTACCAACCAAATGATAGATCATCATGCTTTAAGGATGCCGACAATACACATCTCTAGCCTAATTTTGTTTTCTAGAAAATCTACAAAGGAAAGTGCTCTAATACCACTTGTAAGGTACCAGAAGATAATATGTAAGGAATAGATACGATTTTTATCGCAATTGTTAGTACAAAGAGAAAAATGGAGATAACAATGACACAATTGATTCGAAAACATGACACCTTTATTATCATGATATCCAATTTCACTTACCTCTTCAAGGGGGAAACCTCCAACAAAGCAAAGCTCAAGTAAAAAATGATTCAGAATACAACCATTTTCCATGCTTTTTACCCATATTTATACTACTTCTATGTTCTAGAGAACATTCTATAGGAAGAAATTTCTAGAGGGAAAATCTTCTAGTGAGCATTATTACATTAGACGTGTTCACATAATTACATAGGCCTTATTTACTATTGTAGGCCCTTATTACATAGAAAACATATTATTCTATCTACTTGAGGGTTTAGGGAGGTTAGGACCTTAATAAACTAGCATTAAATACCATTTTTTTTCTTGCAATACAAAATTGTTCTAATTATGATTGAAAATCTAACTAAATATGATCTTTTGGAACACTAAATTTTGTCTTATGTTAAATTTTTTTTATGTGAATATGATAAAACCATGTAATTGACCATTCAACAATGAGGCACTTTTTATTATGTTACCCCGATGGACTCTATGTGATGTAAGAATACAAAGTTGGAATATCATATATAATTTTCCAAGATGGCTATGCGGATCATAAGAAGGCTATGAGTCCACAAGAGGGGAAGAATTATAGAGTGGCCCATTGGAAAGAGTTCACTTCTATTGGAAAGTGTCATCTCACTAACTGACACCTTTCCAATTATGTACCATAGATTAAACTTACCATTAGATTTAACTTAGAAAGACAAGTATAAATACATGGAGAGGTTAGTGAAGGAAATTCTAGTAACATAAATAAGTACAGGAAAGACTCCTTGTAAAAACAAAAGTGTGATTATTATAGGAATAAGCATCTCATGCATTGTATTCTCCTCCCTCGTGGGATTTCAATGATTTTCACCATCATTATCATTCTACTTTTTTTCATGCAAAATTGTTTGATGGTCTTTCCAAGGAAAACTCTAAAAAACTACCTAAACCAACACCATAAATAGTGAATTAGTAGACATTGCATGGGAAATTAGTGGTTGTAGGTGAGCATAGTTTTCTCAAGTTAAGAAACCATTACCCACATGCTATTTTTATTCATTCCAAACTTCATTGGACCCAAATTGTTAGTTTTCTAGGCTTTATTAGAAGGAAATCAATAGTTTAATTCTTCTTTCCTTCACTGGAGAACAAGATAGTAGTGAATCTAAGATAATGTATATTGGAGAAGGGAAATGGTCCAGACAATGTTCTGTATGGTAGTAAGAAGAGAGATTCATGGATGGCTCATGGCTAGATGAGGTTTTTAGAGTGTTCTATAGTTGGACAAAATGATTGATCATCAGAGTGATGGGTTGGGTTGAGTGTACTAGAAGCCCATTGCTAATTTTTTAACCCTAGTGCCAAGTGGCCTAATATCATGGTTGGAGTGTGGAAATTTTATTTGATTCATAGGATTGGATGGTGAAGAGCTCATATGTGACTAGCTTTGTGGACCAATTTCATTAAAAAATAAGTGCCCATTCCATGTTATAAATTTCTACAATAAAATCATTATTTTACGATACAATGATGAATTTGTGTAGCAATGTGTATGAATATGTTTAAGAGTGAGTGTATGGATGTGTTTACTATGATTTCAATTAGTATATATTTGATTATTCCATTGTAATTTGAAAACATGCACTCATGCATGCATTCTTAATATATTGATTTTTTTTAAATCCATATATTTTTATTAATGGTGAATTATGATTAATTTTTTTAAAATCTATATATTTTTGTTAATGCTAAATTATGTTAATAATAGACACCTTGTTTACTTGGGAGTAGAGGAAAAAGTCATTACATTTTAAAGGTTGAGATATAGTACAAGGAATAAATAAGATGTTACCTTTAACACTATTAACAAATCCATTACTTAGGGTTACGCTGCTGTTATTGAGAATGTATTCGCCCATCCGTTGTCTCAGCTCGGTCTGCGGGATGGTATTGCGAATGTGGAAGGGCTGGCGATTGTATGGGTTGATGGCATATTGTTTGGTGTCCCAGATCGTCTCCAGTGTTCTGCGGTTGTAAAGAACCTGAGAAGGGTCATCCAAAATCCCAAGTCGAATTGGATCATAAGCGAAATCCTGGGCCAAAATATCAACAAACTCCTCCGGAAGATTATCATCTAAACCCATTTTCTCAGAAGCCGTAGGTGTGAATCGGCTCAGAGCCATTCGCGGAGTGTGAGTCACTGGTCCATGCAAACAAAATTTATAGAGAGCGAAAGCATAAAGATCATTGACGTCTGACGAAAATAGGCCGCCTAAAATTGAAAGAACATATAGTCCTGTTTTTCTATTCTTAGCTATGAAAAAAAATGGAAACAGATAGTTGTGATCTTTTCTATTATGACGAAAATAGGCTTCCTAAAATTGGATGGAAGAACATATATGTATTTCTATTTTTAAGCTATGAAAAAAATCTAAATAGAGAGTTGTGCTTTTTTTTTCGGTTTGACATATGGAGAGCTTGTGTTTGCTAGCACTATAATTTATGGAGCATAACTAAATTGGAGTGAAAATCGAACATGAGACCTTCTTTACATATTTCCTTCCATTTACATTTACACGGTACTTGTCAACACCTCTACCAACAAACCACAAAACAATATTAATTAATATATATATGATTAATTAATATATTGTATAAATGTAATAATATGGTTCTAGATCCATTTTAATCTTGAATTAGGATTGAATTTCTTAAGGTGTAAATCATTTGAGGTGTAAATCTCTTTTAAAATGTAAGAGTAAGGAAAATTTGTGTGGGCATAGAAGCAAAGGAACACCATAAGATACACACTGAAACAAATTTTATTGCACACTGAATGAAATGGTTACATCGCCTTTGTATTTATAGAGAGTATGGAAGGATTTGGAAGATCTAGAGCTTTCACGAAGGATGGAGTGTCAGTGGGATATGGCGGTGGACGAACAGTGGCTAGTGGTTGAGTGGAAGGTTATGTTTTAATGCGGTAGGTATAAATTAAAGTGTCCAACACTCCCCCCTAATTTCTACTACTAATTACATCAATATTTATAACAGGTTATGTTTTAATGCGGTAGGTAGAAATTAAACTGTCCAACACTCCCCCCTAATTTCTACTACTAATTACATCAATATTTATAATGCCCAGAGCTTCTCTGAAATACTCAAATTGATCTTGTGCTAAATCCTTTGTAAATATGTGTGCAAGTTGCTCCTTTGATCTGCAATGTTGTAGGATGAGTTCTCTATTGTTCACAAGTTCTTGAATGAAGTGATATCTAGTGTCAATATGCTTCAACCTCTTGTGAAAAAAATGATTCTTTGATAGTGCAATTGTGGACTTGTTGTCACAATAGATTGGAGTAGGCTCCTCTTGATTATGCATTAGATCCTTCAATATTCTTCGCATCCAAACTGCTTGACACGTTGTTGATGTACCTACTACATTGCTTTTGCTGATGAGATTGTCACTATAGGTTGCTTCTTTTATGCCCATGCCACAACTCCTGTTCCAAGATGAAATGCATATCCATATGTCCTATTTATGTCATCAATGCTTCCTGCAAAATCACTATTTGTGTATCCAACCAACTGCAGATTATTTGAAGTGGAATACAATATGCCATGATTCATAGTCCCTGCAATGTATCTTTATAACCTTTTTTCTGCTTGCCAATGTGAGTTCTTTGGTGTGTCCATGAATCTAGACATCAAACTGACTCCATACATTATATCTAGCTTAGTTGCGATAGATACATCAAACTTAGTTTTGCGCCAACTTCCACAGGTGTAGAAACTGGAATGCAGTTTATCATTCTAAACCTTTTTAAAACATTTTTTGTGTATTTACTTTGACAGATGAAAACACCTTTATCATTTTGTGTGACTTCAATGCCAAGAAAATATCTCATTAATCCCAAGTCTGTCATCTCAAATTCCTTCTTCATTGTTTATTTGAACATATCAATCGAGAGATTACCTGCATAGATCAAATCATCAACATATAAGCAAACAATCAAGATCTGACCTTGTTCATTGACTTTGGTGTATAGTGTAGGCTCACTAGTTCTTCTTATGAATTCATTTTTTATCATGTATGAATCTATCCTGCTATACCAAGCCCTTGGTGCT